>JAMQGT020013278.1:0-130928 GCA_024447675.2 Pterophyllum scalare
TGTGTTATGTAACTTTACTTCGTTCAGTTACGTATTGCTTCTACTGAGACAATTTCTTTTACTCAAAAACTGTGCACTTGATGAGCTTGTATGGTAGGGTTTTTTTTCTCCCTTAACGCTTTTATGTAACAGTGACAATATGGGAGTTTAAATGTAACTATGAAACTGATCATGAACAAACCTTGACTGGATTTAAAAAAAAAAAAAAGGAATCAGACTACAAACCCTTTTTCTGATCTTCTGGGCATCATACCGGATTTGTGTAAACTCCCGCAGGCCAAAGGAACCACCAACTACCAGCAACTGAAGTCAGAAATATAAAAGAGCCATAAGCATTGTGGTTATCTGCAGTACTGTGCCAAATTCTTAAGCAACACCTCATTTATATTTATATTTTGGTGGGAAAATGTTAAATATGTAAAGTGAGTGATTTACTGAAACAAACATGCATGTAAAGATAGTATATAAGGCACAAAAAAAAATGAAGCCTCAATCAGAGGTTTTCCAGATGGTACTGCATAGCGGATCAAAATCTGACGGTACTTTTCTGTTTTCATAATTCCACCAATTTTGACAACCACAGGCTGAAATGGAGCCCAGATTTCTACCATGGTTTATTGCTGTAACTATCTCCTGACCTCTTACATACATATTACAAACATTTTAAAAATAAATAAAAATTTGACTGATTTTCATTCCAGTTCTTGTGCAATTTGGCATACCTCAGCCTTTTCTCCCTGTTTTCCTTCCTTAAGAATGGCTTCTTTACAGCCACCCTTCCACTGAAACCATTTCTGATGAGGCTTCATTGAACAGTAGATGGATCAACTGAAGGTTCAGATCCATCTCTCAGGTTCTGTGTCAGATCTTTACTATTTCTTAAGGATGTGACTTTCAGATGCTGACAATCTGATATAGGTGGGGTTTTTTTGTTGTTGTTGTTTGTTTGTTTGTTTGTTTGTTTGTTTGTTTTAAGCTAGACTTTTTTTTTGTCACATACATGTTCAGTTTCCTAAAAAAATTTATGGACAAACTTACACACCAGGTTGAGATATTCCAAGTTTTCAGTTAAAAGCTCTTTAATAATAGTTTTGTTCTTACAACAATATTTTATGCCAGGCAAACTGTGTCATCTTTGGCATTCTTCATAGATTCAACTAAAGGAATGGGATCAAATGATGTGTTTTTGTGACAAGCTGCTAGTAACAAAGTGTCTGAACATTCAATTTAAACTTGGTTCTTTGTTAGGTTGTCTATTATATGTAGACACAACACTGGTTCATTCTTTGAGTTAGGTCAGTGTTAAGAGGCTTAACAAGTAAAAAAAAAAAACAGTACACTGAAAATGATCAGGTATAAAGACTGGACTGAAGATGACTGAAAAAGCAGCCAATGCCCAAAGAAAAACTTTGAAAGACCTTCATAAAGCCTGGAGAACTATTGCTCAAGACAACTTTAAAAATTGACAAGAAAGTCGGGCTCTTTGCAAACCAAAATATAAACAATTGAGGAGTGGCTTAAGACTTTTGCACAGTACTCTATGTTTGGACTGAGCAGAGAACACAGTTTGAAGTTCGCTTTCTCTGGATAAAGTGGACCACAACAAAATAAACAGAACAAGAAGCGTTAACTATGCAAAAGCTGAATGATTAAACTCATTGTTGAACTGCAACACCAACACACACATCTCCCTTCATTAAACTTTCAACAAAGACAAACACTACAACCTTCAAGATGTTTCGACTCACGTTTGTGTACCTAATAAAGTGACAATATTAAACACATGGCTCGGCATTCAGGTTAAGCAGTCAGGATCAAAAATAAATATTGAACGCTCCACAGTGGGGTTACATATTAATGAAACTGTTAAGTAGTTTGCAAATATCACCTAACGCCGCTTTGTTTCCGTACATATCGTTACTTACAAGCATGGGGACCCCATATTTCACTGTTTTGTTTCTCTGCAGCGACTTTAAATTAAACATGACTCTTCCTTTCCGCTACCAGCCCATCTCACAGAGTCCAACAACAAACGGGTCACATCTGAGACGCGTTTCCTGAATGAGTCCAACCCGTAAAACGGTCCGTATAGATATGAGGGCGTGCTGAATAGTTCCGGTGGTTGTTCATATTGTAATGATTCGTAATGGACAGTATTGCTAAGTGTGTTTCACAGTTACTGTTTTCTTTAAGTTAGGTTGTTTTGGGTTTGAACCGGAAGGAGATGTGTGGGGGTCACTCGCAGGAGGGAGGGTTTTTTTTCTCTTGGTCAGGGAGTAAGCGAGTTGGCTGTACCCTGTGAGAACTGTTCTGTTGTGTCGGACCTGAATAAACAGTGCTAGAAGCAAAACAACTGTTTGGTGCTTGGGTGACATAACGAAACGTGACAATATCAAGGAAGTGCTTTTTAAAAATTTAGTTAAACCTAAACAACGTATATTAAAAAACAAACATTTTGATAAATTTACTGATTAAACTTTTTTTTTCTAAGAAATTCCTCTCATGAGTCCGTTTGAGCCAAAGTGTTTTATATTCTCCACAAGCGCTGAGATTTAGATACAATGGAGCCTATCCCAGCTATCATAGGGCGAGAGGCACACTACACCCTGTACAGGTCGCCAGCCTGTCGCAGGGCTAACACAGAGAGACAGACAACCATTCACACTCACATACACACCTATGGGCAATTTAGAATCACCAATTAGCCTAACCTCACTAAGTGCGTGTCTTTGGACTGTGGGAAGAAACCAGCGCACCCGGAGAAAACCCAATGAGTGGAGACTCGTGTCTCATGTCTTACACTCTAGAACAACTGAAGCGAGTCACACTGCAGGTAATCTATCTGAAATATTGTCCAAGGCAATACAAGACTGGGAGCTTACAAACAAAAATCTAGTCATCTTTAACTGACAGTGCTCCAAAAAATGATACGTGCCGTGGAAATAATCGGCAGGTTGCACATTGCTTGTTTTGCCCACCCACTCAATTTAGCCACACAAAGCTCCAGCTGTTGCTTAAGTGCTTGGCCGAGAGACGCCTAGCATCCTTTTTTCATTGCAGCTAGTCCCAAGCTTAAAGAGAAAGAATGGATACTGGAGCTGCCTACCCATAAGCAGGTGATTGATGGGGTGACCAAATGGAACAATACGCTGAAGATGCTGGAGCAGCAACCAGCAATCTTGTCAGCTCTGCTCTCCCCTGAAGTGAGGAGAAATGAAAGTGATCTCTTTACTTTTTCCAAACTTCATGTGGCCTTAAGATTAGCTCAAGAACAGTGCGTAGAGAGCTTCATGGAATGGGTTTCCATGACTGAGAAGCTGCAACCAAACCTTACATCATCACGCACAATGCAAAGCAGCAGATGCAGTGGTGTAAAGCTGTGATCGTTCCCGTTCCCGTTACTGTCAACTTGTTTGTAATCACTGTGGATGAACATTTCACAGCTTTACATTCAGTGTCATGACTTTTGGTTCATCCTCCAGGTTATTCCTGAGTCCTCACAACAAATGTTGAGATTAGAATCTGGCATATTTCCATCAATCCATCCATTTTCTTCCACTTATCCAATTCAGGGCTGCAGCAGGGCTGCAGCCTATCTCGGCACAGGTCACCTGTCTGTCACAAGGCTAACACAGAGAGACAAACAACCATTCACTCTCACATTCACACCGGACGTCAGTTTAGAATCACCAATTAATCTAACCCCATGCATGTCTTTGTACTGTGTGAGGAATTCAGAGTACCTGGGGAGAACCCACACAAACATGGGGAGATCATCCAAACTCCACAGAAAAGTTGGAAACAAGTTGAAGAAAGTTGAACAGAAGATACCCTGATCCACCTAAGACTCCACGGACAAGTGGGAGAGATGGGACCAAACTCTTTTGGCAGTTTTGAGTATTGGAAGTGTCTTGGTTATTTTATTTTATTTTTAGAGCGTTCAAACTTGTAACTGGATCCTTTGGATTTCTCGCTGATGAGGGGGATGGCGTGCCACCATTGAGGACTCAAACCGAACCTGACCGATCCTTCTTGGCCCCATGAAGAACAGGCTGTTCTTCCACCACTACAAACTTTCATCTGTGCGATAGGTTAATTACCATGCCACCGCAGTATAAACACTCTCCTGAACACAGAGCGACTTGGATTTGACTTGACTTCACTGACTAACCTAACTGACTCATACTGGCTGAACTAAACACAATCTGAGCTCAAAGGGTAAAGGACACTATATCTTTGTTTTGTTTATTCTATCTGGTATTGTGCACCATTAATATTGCACTTTTCGTCATTTTGCAGCTGCTCAATACAATTCAGTGTATTTACCACCCGTGGCTCCATTCATTCTCATGCATGTCATACCTTGCCTTTAACCCTTCGATGAACCTAGTCTTTGGCCCAAAAAACCTGTTAACTATTCAGTTAGCCTTTCACTTTCCTATACAGGCTACAATTACAAGAATTTTTTTATTTAATTAATATCCTCAATATTCTCCGTCTTATTCTGTTTTCCTCCATAATTTTGTATAAAAAGAGCATCTTAGAGAGTCAGAATTTCTAAGAAGATGCCAGAAGTGCATCTACAAAGTGTGGAACAATTTTAAAAATAATGTTCTTTAATGTAAAACTGTGACAACTTTGAATATCTCATCATCTCCAGTACATTCTGACAAAAGATTAAGAGAATCTTGAGAAATCTCGATGCACAAGGTCAAAAATCAAGATTAGATACTCATGATCTTCGAGCCCTTAGGCAGCACTGCATTAAAAACAGGCACGATTCTGTCATTGAAATCACTGCATGGGCTCAAGAACACTTCCATTTCTTCCACTTCCTTTTTATTTTTTAGATTATGTGTAAAACTTTCCTTTTTAATGAAGCTTATAGTTAGGGCTGGATCAGGTGACCCTGAACCGTCCCTTAGTTATGCTGCTATAGGCCTAGGCTGCTGAGGGGCTCTATGATGCACTGAGGGTTTCTTCTTCATTCACCTCTTTTTTACGCTGCTAAATTCAGGGTGGTGTCACTCTGAATTTAATCATTAATTATTATTAATCTTTGGCTCTATTCCACAGTGTGTCTTTTGTTCTGTCTCTCTCCCCTGAGCCACAACTGGTCAGTGACTGCCCGTCCCTGAGCTTGGTTCTGCCGGAGTGTAAAGTGTTAAAAGGGAGTTTTTCCTTCCCACTGTCACCAAGTGCTTGCTCATAGGGGGGTCATTTTGACTGTTGGGTTTTCTCTGTAATTATTGTAGGGTCTTTACCTTACAATATAAAGTGCCTTGAGGTGACTGTTTGTTGTGATTTGGTGCTATATAAATAAAATTGAATGGAATTAAATTCCAGAAATCACTGTCTGTGAACACAGTTCGCTGTGTCAGCCTGTATATCTGATGGCATGGGGGTGGGCCATCAGTGCCTATGGAATTTACAGCTTGCGTATAATCAGTGCTGAAATATACAGGTTTAAGAGAAACATGCAGACAATGTCCTTTTGAGGGAAGGCCTTGCATTATTTCAGCACTACAGTGCTAAACCACATGCTGCACCTAGTACAACAGCATGGCTTCATAGAAGAAGAGTCACATTGCTGCCATCAAATTCACAATAAGCCATTATTTTTCTTACAATGGCTATCCCTGTCCCTTTTACTTACAGCACTTGATATGTTTTTTGTGTTTTATTGTGCAATGCATTATATTATGAATCAACTTTCTAATCCCACATCCATTTTATGACATCCCAGTCACTGCTCATTTGAACTGTCAAATGTAAAAATATACACAATTATGGGATTTGTTTAAAATATCTGTATACGCCATATAGATGTTGGCACTCACAGTGCCCTATGGAATGTTTATGCAAAGTTTCAAGATTGGTCTACTCATCTAGGGAACATACAAACATATGCTACGATCATTGCAGTGATTTACACAGCATCCCAACTTTTAATATTCCAGAATTAACTCCCCATTAAAATCCACTCAGCACTATTCAGCCAGCAGGTTCTAACTTGTATTTACTAATTACACTGTTATTTTCTAACAAATTTCTCTGAGTCTGTTTGGGCCGAAGTGTTTTATATTCTCCACAAGCACTGCGATTGTGATCCAAAGATCACATTAATAATGGCATTAATACTGTTGACAAGTTGTCAACAGGTTTCTTTGAAATTGAAGAGAAGTTAAAGATAATGTTTTCACCATTGTAGATCAAATAAGCTAAGCTTCTTTCAGCCAGATGTCCTTCCTCACATAGTCCTCCCAGGCTTTCCAAAATACTGATTTTATTTCCAACATTTTGAGACATTTACACAGTGAATTTTCTATTTCTGTGGTTCTGAGCATTTCAAAAGGTGACCTCCGAATCTTTTTTGATTCTAATATATATAATTATTTATTTATATATATTTTGTGCCTAGAAATGCTGTAATTTGGCAGCATTTCAAGGCACTTTACACTGTAAGGGAAAGACCCTACAGTATTAACCCCCCCCCTTCCCAACAATCATTTGATCCCCTATGAGCAAGCAAATGGTGACAGTGGGGAGAAAAAACTCCCTGTTAACAGGAAGAAACCTCCGGCAGAACCAGGCTCAGGGAGGGGCAGTCATCTGCCGTGACTGGTTGGGGTGATGAGGGGGTAAAAAAGGAGAGACTCTTGGGCAAACCTCCATCTTCAGCTGTTAACATTCAGCTGTCAGAGGAGCAAAGCCAAACAAAGAAAAGCGCAGGTTATAACTGCGGCAACAACCAGGAACTTGATGGCATCCTCTTGCCACAAAGATCTTGGCTTCCTTGCAGTCCATTCCAAGACCTCCTTGATGTGGGCTTGCAAGGACCTCACAATTTTTATGTCCACAGCTGGATCTGGTATTGTGATGATATTTTTCATCTGCTCAGAGCTGTCAGGACAGCCTTACTGATCTGTTTAACAAGCTTCCTGGTGGGATCAGCGTTCTTGGGGATGATGAGCCCCTCCATTGTCTTATCTACCAGAAGTTTAGTGTGGGTGGCATATTCGTCTTTCATCCAGGCTTGGAGAGCTCCACACTTGTTCAGCACTCTCACCACTGCCGCGCAGGCAAACACACGGCGATGCTGTTCTCTGGTCGTGGTCTCATAACCGGGCTGTGTGCGGTCAAATGTAGCTTCATGTGATGGCTGCATAATCTGAATGTAATTTGCTTTTTGTCTTAAAATTTTGTGATGTAGTTCAAAGCACCTCGAACAGTACGATCACTCACTGACTCCAGGGAATTACATGATACACTCAGGTGTGCAGGGGGAAAAAGCAAATTTTTTATGTGACTGATGGGGTTGCTGCTGCAAGTGTTAAATCGCGCGTCTCACAGCTTTAAGATCAATGCCAAAGACTTTGGATTCCTCCTCCGGGTTATCACGGAGACCTCACAACGAATATTCAGAGCAGAATCTGGCAGGTTTCCGGTCCTCAGAGGGATGGGTTGCTTGTTCGGTGTTGCAAAAACACAAGTAGATCTACTGGTTTTTGCTTTCGCCTTGCTCGGCCTTGGGTTTTAACTTTAAAAAATGCCTGCAAGGTGTGGTGCGCGCATTTAAACACGGAGCAGAGGAGTGACTTAATTACTGGCGGAGCGGCTGGTAATAAAGTCGTTTGTAAATAGGCTATCGGTCTTCATCACATCCCATAGGTCAGCTGTTATACACAGCATTCATGTATGTATTGTTTCTAACAAAGCAATACAGTCTCTGAATAACTGTGGGTTCCACCTAGGCTGTCAGATTTATCCAGAGAACAGTAGTCCCCACCTCTGGGCCAAAATAACACGAACACATTCGGTGAATTATAACTGAGCCAGAGCTGCCGCCAGCTTTATTTACATACTGTAAAATTATTCTGTCCATATCTGCAAGTGGAGAAGGCGAACAGCTGAGCAGGCTGCTGAAGTTTTCAATGTTTTTGTTATTTCTCCATTTTGGGCCATCAAGAAATTGTTTAAAAACTAAATCACAACTCACACCTGATAGCAGCATCACTAGATCAAAGTTAATATACTCCAGAGTATTTAAATCACCATAACCATTCAGAGGGGTTTCTGTTCTTCTACCTGCTATTTCAGTATTCATACGGTTTTAAGATGTATTTTTTTCTCATCACTTTCATTATAACTCGCTCTGGATCAGAGAGTCAGGCACAGGCACAAACTCCCAACATGAAGCTCTTTGAAAACAAAAAGAAACCCACTGATGATTCCTGGAGCAAACAGAGAATTAGAAGAGGAAGTATAGCAATTTTTCTTTATTACAATTGTTGTCTCTTATTTTCAATCAGGTGAAGAAAAATACCTTTTTTTGTTCAGTATAATAAAATATGTTAACTTTATTCATTTCATGAAGAAAAACAATGACAACAAGAAAATAAAAACAAACATTTGTTTTTGTCTCTCCCTCTTTGTAAACCTGGAGAGCTGCTGCATTGCATGGGAAGCAAATACAACGGAGACAGAGTGTGAGGGAGCGGTGAAAGAGGCTGGACAGGTGGAGGGGGAGAGAAGCAGGAGGAGACGAAGGATAATGACAAAACGATAAGGCCAGAGACATACAAAAAAAAAAAAATGAACAGGGGGGTGGCGACGGGGCATTTCAGAGGACGTGGCGGTTGATTAGAGTAGGCTGGTGGTCCTAGGTCAGGATGACTGACTGAGTGTTCAAAGGTCACTCTCTCCGTACAGAGCGGTAGAGAACGACATGTAGTCGAGGGCTCCGGGGACACCGTCGGGGCCGGTGTAGGGGGCCATGCGGGCAATGCAGTACTCGGCCTGGTCTGGAGGCAGCTCCCTGCGGAGCTCATCGGCTAAGATGTAGTTCTGACAGACATGACAAAAACAAGGAAGATATCAATGTTATAAAGTTAGAAAAATACAATTTATCTAATACAAAAAGACTTTTTAAAATATTTGAAATAATTTCAAGGTTTTTTTAAATATGTTGATCAATAAATCAAAATTTTAAAAAAAATCATTGCTCAACAGTAATTCCCTCCAGTTCAATGCAACGTTCACCTTATTTTGCTGGTCACTGACCTGTTATATACAGCCAATTATAGTACTGAAAACACTTCCACTGAGGCCAGTGCCCGATCTAGCTATTTTTAAGAAAATGATCCAGATCTTACACAAAGTTAAATGGGTTCTTCCTTTGTCCATGTGCCATTTCTAAATTCGTCCTGGCAGAAATGAATCGAGCTAACAAAAATAAAATCCCAAATGAAATTTCACTACCTTTACAGTCTGTTTGTTTTAAGATTTTCCTTGAGTGTCAGTCTGCTACTGACAATTTTTTTTTTAATCCTAAACAAAATTTAACATAATTAATTTTGAAGCATAATTCACACCGGGAATATATGTAGGCTTTGTTTTGTTGCAACACAATACGCACCTTATCCCCTGCCAGAACTTTGAAGGAGGCCATAACTTGGTCGGCCGTGTCTGTGTCAGCTGTTTCACGTGACATAAAGTCAATGAAGGCCTGGAAGGTGACGATGCCCATCCTGTTGGGATCCACTACGCTCATGATGCGGGAGAACTCGTTTTCACCCTGGTGGCACCCAAGAGGAAGCGTGAGACAATGCAAAAAACACAGCAAATGACTGACATCCTGCATGCAGTGATCTATAATTTTCCTATTGGTAATGTGTAAGTGGGTAATAGACAAGCAAATTTGATGCACTGTTCACAATAAATTCTACATATATATTTAAAGATACAAGTCTATGGAAACTGTAAGTCCAAAACAACATATACAACACTGTATTTGATCAAATTTAGGGTAACATCGTTCATTACCGCTTCTCGACTGGCCTTGTTAATAACACACAAACAAATGTTCATACTTGAAGACTGCACATGGCTTTACCAGGTTGTAACCCATGGAGATAAGGCAGGTTTTGAAGTCTTCAGCATCCATGATTCCTGTTCTCTTCTACAAGATATCAGCGAGGGAAAAACAAAACCAGGCGGAGAAGAGAGAAACAGAAAAGGAGGGGCAGTGATAGCCAGGTGAAGCATAAAAGGTTCAGAAAGAGTAGAATTAAGGAAGAAATCCACACAGTCAATGATGTGGATGTTACAAGGTGAAAACCACAGAGGAACATGTAGATGGGGGAAGAAAGGCAAGAACAGAGGGGTAGGGATGGAAGTAAAAGGTGGGAAAGTGCAAAAGAAAAAAAAAGAAGAAACCAGTTAAACCTCTCACCGCAAGGGTGTGGCTACAATTAAGTACCTGTGCATCGTTGGCGATATCGAAGCCCAGGCTGATCAGGCAGGCCTTGAACTCCTCCGCGCCCAGAGTGCCCGAGTGGTCCTGGGGTGTGGGAGGCCAGTGCCAGGTGAGGCGTCGGGGGCCACAGGCCATGCAGCAACACATACAGGGGTGTCAGTGAAGGTGAGGTGAGGGAGGGGATGGGTGGTGATGGTGGATGGGGTAGGACAGGTGAGGTGGTGTTGGCGGGGGAGGAGTAGAGGTGGGTGGTAGTGCACCATGCACGGTGGGGGTAAAAAGGTGAGGGGGTGAAGGGAGAGGGCCATGCACAAGAGATAGAAAACAGAGAACACAGTGCATATTCATTAGGATCTGGCAGGTGAACACACGGTGGCAGCAGTGCTGCCATGCTTGGCGAGGGCATTCAGAGGCGTTAATGTGCAGTGTGGCAGGCAGACTACAGGGCCTTGTGGGGAGGTTATTCATATCATCGATGGCACATGTACTTAGCAACACAATAAATGTCTTTAGAAGCAGAAGTGTCTTTTTACCTTTTGTACGGCAAAGCACTGGAGCAAACGCTTCATTAAACACGTCCCACAATTATAAGTCATAATTAAAAAATAAAAGACTTTTTACTTTATTGAGTAAATCAATTTTTTCCACACAAAATCAGATAGATCTCTTTTAATGTCTCGTTTTTTGTGACCGTCAGTCTTGAACCCAAATATGTTTAAAATGACAGAAGGCGAAGCAAAGCCTCAGCTATTACCATCTGAGAAGCTGTAACCATCCTTTTGTCCAGCTTCTGACTGTAAATATTTGCCTGCAGTCTTCATTATTCTGTGGATTTTTTTCATTATTATATGATAAATCGAGTAATCTTTTACACTATAAAATGTCAGAAAAACTTCATCATAGTTGCTCACAGTTGCTCTCAATAAACGTTAAAAAAAAAAGAAAAGAAAATTGTGGCACTTAGGTCCCCCTCGTGTCTACCAACACATGTCGAGCTGAAAGCTCAGAGACTTAATAAAATATGAAACCAAAGCAGGGTGAGGTCTACATTTGTGTTCCTGCGGGCTTTGATTGTTGACCTCAGGTATTGATTAACAGCAGGGTGGCGCCGGATGAATGCGTAAACGTGGTGGAGGTGGTGGAATTAAATAAAGTCTTATTTATAACTGATGCTGCTCCTGACATGTCTGCTCCCATGTAAACCCCTAAGCTCTGGAGATAAGCAAAGAGTTTTACAGAGGCAGCTATCAAAGGGAAGCCTGTTATGCTGACTTTAATATTCCTTCTCCGTGTTTCAATTTCATTTCATGTAACATAAAAGCATTCAGCTGAGGCTTGAGGCTCATTCTGCCAAGCTTGTTGCCAAAAATGTCTGAAAGCCTGAAAGATGAATATTCAGACTGAACTTTAAGTCCCTTTTCAACCAAGCTGTAACCCTTGGTTACACCCTGATGCGTTTCACACACAAACTGTGCTCTTCACACTGATTGTCTTCAGTGTTTCTGGTTAAAGGACTGCTGTTAGCCACATGTCGGTCAGCATGACAGGATATAAACAATCTTAAACCGGGGAGTCGTTTAGCCTCACCTCATCTTCTTTGCTTTGCCGGTGACGTCTAAATATACAGAAAAATGCGTGACTCCAAGTGCCACACAGTGTTGCATAAATTTGCAGGAGAATAGTTTGACATTTTGGAAAAATGCATTTATTTGCGCCCAAAGAGATTTCAGACAAACATTTTTGCTCTACTGGTGTTTGCATGTGTAGAAACACCAAAGTTCCAATCTAGCCAGGAAATGGTCTGAGCCAACACCCTTGTAAAACTGTGCAACTTGAAATTTGAAGCCTTTTTTATCTAATTAACAAGCATGCTAATTAACAAGCTAGAGTCCTACATCTGTAGCTTTGAACGTGGCCAAACCATTTTTCTGCTTTTCTAGTTGCTGGCTTAGCCTCTTATTTAACAGACAAATATGAGAGGTGTTATTGAGCTCTTTTTCAGAAGGCAAAAAGCATATTTCTCACTTGTCAAAGTGTTCACGAGTTTACAACAAACTAAATCCAGACATCTCTCCAGACTTCTCCATTGTGTCAACACAGTGCGAGTACTGACCCTGTCGAAGTGGTTGAAGGAAGCCCGGAACTCGTTCAGCTGGTCCTGGCTGATGCCCTTGGCGTCTCGTGTCAAGATCTGGTTCTCGATTTCGTTGATGGTGCGGGCGATGGTGGTGAGCAGCTGCTCCCAGCCCACACGGATGTGCTGCGGAGGAGGGAAAGATGAAGGCAGAGGAAGTGTTAAGGAAGCGCTTCAGAGGGACTGGTTTTTAGCAGAGATTGAGCTGAGATTCCCTGTTTAAAGGGAAAAGGAAAATTGCAGCTCAGTATGAGGCAGATATGCCAGATGTGGATTTTAAGTTGTACTTTTGAAGGATAAAATGTCATCACAATTATCTGAATGCTTTGGTTACACACATTCTGTTATTTGGCTGCCGTTCTGCTCTGTCTCTGATGTTCACCATATTCCCCTAACAGGTAGAAAGATTAACTAACTGCAATTCATTCAGCATCCTCCAAAACTACAGTAATGTCAACAAGCCCCATGAAGAACCATCTCTTAACATTCTGACTTTTTTCAGTGTGTGGTACTCAGGCCTCAAATTCATTTAATTCTACTTATTCTATTTACTAGAGCAGCTGGGCATGGTAGCCTCAGTAAACCTTACTGAACCAGGTGTGGATATTTCACTTGCTGGAGGCTATTTTCAGCTGCAGATCTGTGGATGTTTGGGGAGGACTGTGTATATGAGACTGACCCTTAAACATAGTGCAATGTCACAGCTAACAGATTTTTTTTTTCTTTAGTTTTTGGACAACAATAGAGCTATTTGGTACAGAAACACACCAATGAGCTTTTGGTGGCATGAATTTATTGCCGGTCTTAATATCTCCATGTGATTTGTTGTGTGAGATAACAAGAAAGAAAATATCCTTCACTTGATTAAAAAAAAAAAAAAAACAGTACATAAGGTGCTTTTGTCTCTTCACAGTAGCTGAATCTGGACATATGCCTACATAAAAGTTTGGAAAATATGTCTGTAATTATGCAGACAAAATATGAATTAGTTTGGCTTGTAAAAACTATTCTTGGCAGGCACAGTTTCCCGAAACCCGGCTCATGAGCCAGAAAATTGATACTGTATACTGAAGACCAGATGGTAAACCGCCAAAACTTCCATATTCCTGAAAACTTTCTTGCGGCTGCGTAAACACACTGCCATCTATTGTTCTGTAGCCTTTGGAAAACCACAAACCCAAAGTATCTGCAGGATGCAGCCAAGTCAGGCAGATGTGTCAAAGAGCTGGAGTGAGAAGTGAAATTAGGAACGCTAATGTGGATATTTGTTGGACGGGGAAGAGATGCTTACCTCCATGGTGTAGTTGGTGTGTTTGTTGTCAAAGATGAGAGCTTCCTGAATGAGCTGGTGGTCTCCCTCCAGCTGGTCGATCTTTGGCTTGTAGTTGACAATGCTTTTCTCGTACTGGCGGAGGTGCGTCAGCTGGTCCTCCAGGGTGCCGTGCATCTCGATTGAAATGCGGCCAATTTCCTGTACAAATACACAGACAGGTTATGACACCTTTTAATGAGAACAATGAGTCGCAGCAGAGATGAGGACATGATAGAAGATTAAAAGAATAGCAAAGAATCCAATTAAATGGCCTGGCTTTGAAGCCTTTCCTTGGTCCTTCTCTGACTAGAACTCAAGTCAATTATGTCAGTTATGTAAATACCGTGAAGATGAAGCACTTAATTAATGCTGGCCTCATTTCTAGAACATAAAAATGTCTTCTTTATATATGGCTACAGCTTCCACATTTTAAAGTGTTATACAATAATGTTTTCACACCACATAAGAGAAACTGTTGAAAAGATGTAAAACTAAAGTCTGAAAGTTTGACCATTTTCTGCTTTAAACTTTTGAAATGTGAAAAACTAAAACACGAAAACGCTAAAGACCGCTAATTTAAACCTACAGATCAAACTCTACACAAAAGTATGCAGGCTGTGGTGAGGTATTACAGTGCTGCATTAGCCATCACGCTGGCCTCATTGTGGTCGTTCGCCTGCTGGCTCTGCCCACACTGACCTCCATTTTGGTTTGGATCCAGGGCCCGATGACATTGGCCTGGTTGGCAAACTGTCTGCGCAGACGCTCGTTGTTCTGCTGCCGGGCGTGCTCTTCAATCAAAGCCTGGTCGCGCTGAGGCACCAGCTGCCTGACCTGCAGCAGCCAGGAGAGTGATGGAAACACCCAAATGTGTTAATACTGACTTGTGTGACTATAATGAAAGAGGAACAATGAGACCTGTAATGAACAGAGAACATTTGCTCTCCTTCCCCCTTTCTCTTTAAATCCTCTCCTCAGTGGTTCATCTTTTTCATAACACAAGCTCTTATTCCCTTACTGAATATAAAAACAAATCTCTCATGCCACTAAAGCTTACCAAAGCATGAATTTGCTTTGACTGGAGCTGCCATACTCATTTTAAGTTACTTTAAAGAGCCTACATTTTCTCTGTTGTCTTTTTTCTTGCTTGCCTTTTTCTCTCAGTCTTTTGTTTTAAATTTAAATATCTGAATTATTATGCAGAATTGTGTGCAATAAAATGAGCATTTGTATTCTGACTGTTGAAATATTAAAAAGGAATAAAAACCAACATGGCACAAAACGAGCTTTTCCTTCCCTGATGTTTTTCTCTTTACCCACTGTTATCCCAAGACTTCTATTATTTACTGTGTTATGATTCATACAAAACTTTTTATATTATATATCTTTGCTTTTATTTCCATCAAAAGTTGTTTTTTTTTTGGTTTGTGGTTTGGTTGAATGGGTGCTGAAATGCTCCAGACCACCTAAAAATCAGGGTTAAGTGATGAATGAAGGGCTCAAAGGAGGGGAAAAAAAATGCACTAAACCCTAAATGTTCACTTATCATGCACAGCAAAACCACAATTCCTTCCAACATAAAAAATACCAACAAACAAAAACAAAACGCATTATGTTTCACATTTGTATTGATTGTATTACCTTCTCCCATTTGGCATTAATCTCCTGTGGGTTGATGGTGGTATAGGGGTTGGTGCCGGCTATATTGACGTGATAGGTCTGCACAATTTTGGTAATCTCATTGTGAATGCCCAGGATGGCCAAGCGCTCTTTGTCAGCCTCTGGCAGCGTGGCTTTGAACTGCTCGTGGGCTGTGCTTAATCCCTAGGACACAAAATGTAGACAAACAAAATGAGGTCTGTCTGAAAGAGGACTAGCCTTCTTCTCGAATTATAAAATATAAAAAAATTACACTTTGTAATTTCTCTTAAAAACTGTAGCGACACAGAGCTCGTATGATACTGTGCACAGATATTGTTGCACACGTGAGCTTCCTCAGTCTGTGTTCATTCAAACAACTGCATTTTCTTTGTTCTCCTGCTTGAATTATTAGTTAAGACAAACCTGCTTACTTCTGCTTTCATGGTTTTATACCAAACTGTGATAAAGTAAAACTTTAAACACTGCATTTAATTGCTTTCCAGCTGTGAGTGAGATGAGAAGATCCATGTCTGTGTCAAATCTGTTTGGTTAATGTTTGGCTTTAGTCAGCAGCCTGTCAGAAGAGAACAGCATGCACCTGCCGACACTTCAGTTTTAAAGCAACATCAAACAGCATTTTTGGTTTAACTTTTCTACTCCATTTGCTTCTGTAACAGCATCAGCATTTAGATTTAGTGGTTGCCTATTTATTTCATGAAGTATAGGGGATGATTTTAGTCATCTCACATCAGAAAAAGTCATCAACAACATGTGAAGAAACGACTGCTGTGACTTGAACAAAACATCTACGTATTGTACTGAAATGCTATCAACTGAATTTAAACTAGGTTCAAGCCATACTTTCATGGAATACCACTTTGTACCACTAGATGGTGCAAAGTGGTATACCAGTTTACTTGCACTGGTAAAATGCCGCCCCTTGTGGTGAAAACGTTAGCTAAAATTTCCAGAGGGTAATTACAAAAAGTACATTTAAAGAAAGAAATGAAAAAGAAGCTGTGGCCGGGGTGGATTTCGACTTTTGGTATTCTTTGGCCTTTTATAGACACCACACTTCACCTTTATCATTCATGCTTGTGATGTAGTTTCAATGTCCAGCTGCAGAGTCTTTGGTTCTTTGACACACTCCATGTCAGATTCAGGTTAGGAAACATTTTCATTGCATATGTACTAAAGTATTTAGTCTTATTAAAT
The DNA here is from genome assembly GCA_024447675.2 of Pterophyllum scalare. Classification (NCBI taxonomy): domain Eukaryota; kingdom Metazoa; phylum Chordata; class Actinopteri; order Cichliformes; family Cichlidae; genus Pterophyllum; species Pterophyllum scalare. The sequence goes on from JAMQGT020013278.1 coordinate 16,561, forward strand.
GTCCCTAAGAAGTACAGTCATTTTTGAGCCTTTTTTAACAGGGTGGAGACATTTGATTTCCTGACGTAGAAACCACAAGCTTATTATTTGAACGGCTGAACATGTTCCTAGTCTTTATGCTAAGCTAGCAGGCAACATGCAGCTTCCTCACATTACCTAGACAGATGAGAGCTCCTTAGCTGACTGTAAGCAAACTGATGAACACCTGCATTGAATTCTCAGCTACATAACCCCACAGCTGTTTACAGGCTGCTAATCCTATTTATTCTCTAAACTGTTTCTCTCCAGCTCACCTGGATTTCTTCAATGGTGTGGACAATAAATGTATCCTGCAGGTCCTCCATAGCCCCCTCCATCCAGTTGTTGAACGGAGCCGCTCTTTTGGCAAACTCAAGGTACAGCTGGTCGATGGTTTCAAGAAGCTTCTCAGTTCTCTGTTGAGCATTAAAAAGGTGATAAACATAAATTTACAGGGTTTTTACTGACCTTCAAAGTCTATCTGGGTGAAATTCAAGAATTCACAGAGGCTTTTTTTTTTTTTTTTTGCATGATCATTCAGAGAGCTCATAGGGAGATTTGGGGGTTATAGCTTCACAAATAAAGTTTCTAAACTTTAAAGGATTTTCAAGGCCAGCGGGAACCTTGAAATTGTCTTCACAGCTTCTCACTGTGAGGAAGCACTCTTTCATCTCAAAATTTTTGCCCTCACCAGCACCAAGAAGGGCAGTGGGAATTTAAAACACATTTCTGAGTCATTCAAGATGTTAGAAATTTGACTCTTTGGTAATTAGTTTATTTTGGATTCCCTTGGGGTTGTCCCAGAGTCCGTTTTATCCCATGTCACCTGCAGAGCCTCGCTGCGTTTCTGGGTCAGAGCTCCCAGAGCGTCCCACTGGTCACAGATCCGCTGGCAGCGAGCGTTAACGCTGGGGGAGTCGTAGTAGTCCAGCTCACTGGAGCACAGAACAGACAAGAACATAAGTGATTTATTATCTGCAACAGAGCAGCTTTAACTCACATTAATCATCTTTCCTAGATAAGCGTTTTGTTCCTGTTTGTCATCTTGATTTGTTGATTTTGTGTTTTATGTGGCGTGAAATGGGAATGTGCTGCATGTCCTGGATGTAGGCTCAGCTCTTACAGTGCAAACAATGAAGCTGTATATACATAGAAGCCCTCAAATTATCCAGCTCCACTTTATCCTTTTATTGATCCATGGAAGGTTACAGCACAATTTTCAATTGCAATCTGTTCACCCCACCTCTTGTTATCATCTCTTACTTTAACTCCTGTGCAATGGCTGCAATCTGTTCCACGCGATCCTGGTGTGCCGCCAGGTCACTCTCAAAGGCCTCGTGTTTTTTCAGCAAAGCCTTGATCTCTGACAGAGAGGCTGTCTCATAGTCACGCTTCTGCAGCATGTCCTCTTTACCTGCAGGGGGAGACACAGAAAATATATCAATAAAGCTAAACTAGCACTAAATATCTCCAACCTATACTTCTAGGCCGCAGTTTTACTTCACCTGAGCCATACAGCACTAAACACAGGAGCGCTTTGGTTTTTTTAGGTTCAGACTGTACTTTTCCAAACAGTAGGTACCTTCAGTCCAGGCTTCATGGATGGCTGCTTTCTGACGGAATTTCTCTGCCAGGTGGTCGAGTCTTTCCAGTCTGCGGATCTCATTGAGGAGCCACTCTTCGTAGCCTTTCTCTGCCCCCTCTAGATTTCCCCACGCATTGTTAATGTCCTGTACGAGGCAAAGGAGAAACAAGTACAGTAACGGTCTAAAACAGACTGTGACTTCAACAGATGAAAATGTGTTGTGCTGTAAATGCAAAAAAACAAAACAACTTTCATGTTCTGTGATTACATATGTTATTTTACAACTATACACATCCACAGCCTAGCATTACCTTGTTTAAGCCTCACATTTACTTTTATGGCTCACTGTCTAGAGTCTCCATTTAGCAACTGAATGTATTCTACTTAGGTGACGAGTTCTTCTATTTAGAACGGTGCTCAGTGTGGAGCCGAGACTGTTAAAGCTCGTCTGTAAAATGTAAAGGTACTATTTGATGTTCTATTGTTTTACATGTGTTCAAAATGCTTGTAATTTGGATGTGCAATTGTGAGCACCTTAAATACACAAAAATTGCTTTACAGATTTGTTGGTTGAGCTGTTTTTCTCTGGCTCTTTTTGTTTCTTGAAAACTGCTGTACAGAAGAGGTTCTACAGCCTTTTTTCAGTTAACGATGACAGTGTAAACCAGAAGTGAATCAAAAACATCAAAGTTACAGTAGAACAAAAACTATTTGGGGCCGGGGATGATCTTATTCCACTGTTCATATACTGATTATTGCATGTATATTACGACAGCTATAATGGGAAAAATGCCTCTGATGTTTTGAGACTTTATAAATAGCAAAATGTTTATGTAACTGTTGTGAATGTGCAACTATTCACATTATGCAATATTTGAAGAAGAAAAAAGCAGCACAAAACATGTGCAAAATAGTTAGAGGTTAAAAATGAGTTACAATGTTTCCTAGCATCAAATGCCTGCAAACTTCAAGTAAGTTAAGCTAAAGCTTTGGCTAGTTCATAAGTCAAAGTTGCTGAAAAGTCTGAAAGTTGTTTGAATCTCAAACTTTTGCAAGTTTGTTCTTTCAGAAACTGCTGTGACCTACCGAGACCATCTTTCCCTCTGAGGGCATGAATGCAGGCCTGTTGCTGAGCCTCAGCTTGGTCTGCAGGGTGTTAAAATTGATCTCCAACTGGCACTTCTCCTGCACTTTGGGTGGTTTGTGGAGGCGGCGATAATCTCTGAAGTCCTCCAACTTCTGCTGCATGGCCTGCATGGTGTTCTCCGGCATTCGGTTCTCCAGCCAAGGGATGGTGCGACGGATCCACTCCAGTAACTGGGGAGTTTGTATTGTGTGGGCGAGCATATGTATGTGTGCGAGGTAAAGGATGAGATTTAGAGGAGGTAGATGGGGGGGGGGAATTAGTTCATGGACATGAATAGGGAAAAAGAACCATGCAAATCACAGAAAATGGAGAGTAATGGTTGTCAGAGAGGAAGAAAATGTGATGTAGTGGATGTGATTGACATGTGAAGAAAGAATAAAAGTTGAGATAATTAGTTGACTAGTGAGGTTTTACTAATTGCAAGACAGAAAAACTACTATACAATCTGATTCCATCTGGTACACTTGTATGCTTAAAACCTGTTTGTCTGGCTGCCTGGTTATCTTGATCTACCATGTTTATACCTGTATGGAGCACAAACACCCCCAGGGTTGGGAGGTGGGTGGGTGGGTGGGGGGTGACTCAGAAATAGGGGGAAGGGGGGGGTAGAGGAGGTGCAGGGCAATTAAAAGGATAAAAACTGGGGTGTGCTCACATCACTGGCCAGCTTCTCATAGTCCTCCATCAGCTGCTCATTCTCTTGGTTGACAGCCAGCACCTTGCAGATCCTGTTGGCCGCTGTCTCTGCCTAGATGGTGGGGGGGCGAGGGGGAAACAGAGTGAGACCCACAGCTGAGAGAGAGAGAGCACATTTTGAGCCTTGGTGTTGTTCAGCTATCTGTAATGTTCTTTGCATATCTAACAGTGAGTGCGCCACAAGTGATATATTTGAGTTATTTCTGCCATTCGGCTGCATCCATCCATCCACACTGCCTACAGAAGCACTCCCAAGATTTCCCAAATGAGTCATTTTTGGGGAATGAAGCAATATATCACCAACGGCTCTGCGGGAAAGTAAAAGAAAGACAGTCACTGCATGGTGCTATACCTATAATATAATAATGCCTGGGCTTGTGTGCTGCACTGAGAATGTCAATTAAATTCCCCAAGATTAAATATCTAAGGTCTGTTTCCAGCAGGCTGGACTCTAGCAACCAACGGTGACAACTCAGAGAGTTGTAACAAGGATGCACTAAACTGTACCTGTCACCAGGTGTAGGGGCAGCTTTCTCTCTGCAACACTGTCTTTTTATAGAACAGCAGCAGCAAATAGTGTTATTTTAGCCTCTCAACCTACATGAAGAGAGCTTCGACTGGAGAAATGTAGAATGAAGCCCAGTGGGACGGGTGACACTTCTGTCACTCTTTATTACCAAATACACAATTCATGAATAAATCACCATGACAATATGTACTCAGGTAACCTGTTGTGTTTAAGAAAATGTGGTCAGGAAGCTCACTGTAAAGAGAGAAGAGTTTTGAAAGAAAATATAAGCAGAAACTGAAGCAACATGCATAAAGTCTGGAAAATATGAAGCAGATTTTAACTGAGAAATGCAGCACACCCAACCAAACATAAACTGTTTAACCAGCCTCTTCGAGTGGACAGAAATCCATCAGTGACCGTAGCAAACCAACATCACATTCAGTATGCCTCTAAAGTGGTTGACAAGTAAAATTTATTGATTTAAAAGGCAGCACAGGCTTGCAGCAGTGTCCTTATAGAGAGTACGTAGTCTCAGAAAGCTGGACCTGAGTCTCCCCCCCCTGCCCTGTTTCATAGCTCGCAGACTGGCATCTCACACTGAGGACTGTTTCCAGCCTCTTTTGTTAAGAGATCACAGGGGAAACTTGGCTCGTTCAGAGACATGCTCCGGGGGTTCCACCAGGAGTTGCCTTAAAAGGAGAGCCAGGATGTGCAGGTCGTGCTTCTGTGAGCAAATGTTTGCATGCTGGGCCTGTTTACCAAAAGACCCGACAGCCAGGACCTCTTTCATGAATTATTTTGTTCTGACATCACAGCCAGCAGAAGGAAGGGATGATTAAGGTGAAAACCATCTTCCCATTCATCTGTGGTGCCAATGTGGACACTGGCCCATTTTGTGTCTCTTATGTATTATCGGCAGAAGTCCCACAGACCTGCCGCTCAAACCTTCAGGTCAGAATAAAGTCAGCTTAAAGGGAGTGTGGCCTTAAAGGGAGAGGACAGCTTGTTTTGGGCAGTGGAAGAACTAAGGAGCCAATATTTATAAGATAAATATTTTTGATCTATGAATCATGCAAAACTACTCTAGTAGTTTGATTCAAGCACTTAAATTTGCCCCTTTGGGACAGCAGAAACAATCATTAAACACAACAACTTTCTACCAAATACCACATTTGGAGGAGGAATCCAATATTCCCTCCTTTTTAGCCTATCTGGCTCTTTAGCTGCTAAAGGTCAGTCCTTTGGTGCAGTTTGCAGTTTAACTGAGCTTTTCACTTAAAACAGTTGTCTGCTGCAGCAAAAAGTGACATGAGAATAGTGTGGGACAGTGTCTGACAATAAAAATAAGAGCTGAAACACCACACAAAACTGAGACAAACTGTGATAAAATTCTGGGTTTCCATAACTACATTAACTCTGTTCTAATAAAAAGAGACCATGTGATCCTGTGTTAAGCTAAAATTATTAATTGTGGTGCCTTATTTTAATATTGGAGCTTGTATAAAAAAAGGGGAACTTAATCACATTTTCCTCCAATAACTAAAATGCCATTCAACAAGTGTAATATGTGCATAACTCCAGACTCCACCACAGCTCATTAAAACCTCCACACTGAGAAATATCAGGGGACATCACCTCATTATATATATATATATATATATATATATATATATATATATATATATATGTGTGTGTGTGTGTGTGTGTCTGTCTGTCTGTGACCTCACTATCATCTTTTTGGGAGGGAGTAAAAGCCCAATGTGGAAACCAAACAATTAATAATGTAGCACAGAAGCCATTTTTGGATCAGAGGAAAGGAAGAGCCGGAACTGTAACCAGATTATTGGGAATTAAACTTCCTTAAAAAGAATACTGTTATTTAACTTTGTGGGGTTAATGTGAGGATTTCCACGTCCAGGCCGTTCCAACATGGGAATGTGTAAGTGATGGTGTTTACTGCTAAATTTCTGCCCTGAAGGGTGAAATCTGAGGTGTTAAACAGAGGAGGAGTAACTATTCCTCCACCCATAGTTTCTATGTGAAATCTATGCCAGAACTGTAAAACCGTGTTCCAACTAGCAGTGGTTTCAAGACTCCCGTTTCTCAGGAAAGAAGTGCATCCTAATAAAGATTTTAAATATAGGAGATGTAGCAGATATAGTGCATGTGTGATAAGTCTCTATTACTCGCTGCAGAGATCTTTAGTGGATTTAGCATGTCTTTAGAGTAATATATTCCACTTAGAGTGCAGGGTCTGGTTGCAGGGATGTACACTGTATCAGGGATCAATGTGCTGCTGAAAGAGCAGATAAGGAGGATCTGAATAAGGGAGGTTTCCCAGTGGAGCCACCCACAAGAAAAATGCATTAAGCGAGAGCACTTCAAGGCACATAAAATCAGTCCCCAGAGAAAAATTATATATGATGTCAGGAATGCAAATACTGTGTGTGTGTGTTTCTTGGGTTGGTTAATGTTTTAATATGAAGTCAAAGCCTTTGCTGCAGAACTAGAAAAATGCTCTTTAAAAACTTATATTATGGTACCAGGAAACATGAAACTTTACATATGCATCCAAAACATACACGCTGCTTTCTGCTGTGCTTTTGATCTTCTTCCTGTTAGCTGCTGAATGCTCCATTATGTTAAATACGTAAACTCTGTGTCTGTCTCCTGGACGAATAATGTATATTGAGTTTTTGGATATTTTTCTTTGGAAAGTGCTGCCTACTGAAAACATGAGGGAGGTGGAAGTGAAAACACTAACTGTAAACAATGATGGAACTGTACAACCAAAACTATGAGCTAAAAATGCTAACAAGCTCCAGAGCACTAAGGCAAATGCAGTATATTCTGTGAGAGTGTCACTTCTTTATAGTACACATGGTCATTTGATCTGTTAACATAAAAAAAAAAAAACACTAAGTCCTAGAAATGTGTGATATTTATACTCTCTTATTTAAAGCGTCCAGCATTTCCTTTCCGTGTCAATGTTATGGGACCAAATAGTCACTGTAATATTACATGTAAACAAAGGTTTTGCAAAATCAAACGGCAGCTGAGCTGTTAATCACTGCCAACCAGTATGGCAGGTATTTTGTGATTTATTTATTGAATTTCTCACCTTCTGTTTGCCTGAGAATGCGTGGTAGTAACACGACACATAAGTCATGACGGCCTTCTCATCTGGCCTCAAGGTGCTAATGATATCTGCCCAGGGAACAGAGGAAAAGGAGAGAGGACAGGGAAGAGAAAAAGGCACAAGAGTAAAAGTGTGCAGAGACAAAAGGGCCAGCAGGGGGTGCAGTCACAAGTTATCTCCAGTTTACCTGCAGTTTGTCTTCAAGTTAGTTTGTTACTAGGGATTCTTCATTTTTCTTGTGAATAGTGAGATATTTGTCTTGATTCAAAGTGGGAGGTGTAAGCATGAAGTGAAAAAGCATTAATTTTATAAGGAGTAATGGTTTCTTGAGTGTTTTAAATTTTTATTTCACTGCTTATGTTACTAAACTTGGCCCGAGAGCCAGCTGTATCCCATCCCACACCTCTTTATCTATGATGCAATCCAGAGTCCAGCTGTAGTTTAACTTCTCTCAATGAGGCACACCACTCCTCACCACCCTCTCCAGTTATAAACATAGACATTTGATACGTGTTGCTTAAACACAGCTGTGGTGAAATACTTTCTCTAGTGCTGGGCCTCTTAGAGGAACCTGGCTCTGATATAACTTCTACTTCATGATGCTCTGCTTCTCTGAAACTGAGAGGAGAGGTGCAGCACAATCTCACATTTCCTGTTGTACTTCTATGTAAGCTGTCAAACTAACAGACAGGCAGTCATTATCTAACTGAGAAAGTCCAAACTAGCACTTCTTTCCTGCAAAGAAACGGGGAAATGGACTCCCAAGTGCAGGCAGACGCCACATATCCAGCCTCCTGCTTGATTATGAAGCACCAGTTTTCATTTTATTCATTCCTTCACCCTCAATTTAAGCTGTCACTCTGAGGGCTGAACATAATCATCCAATTAAACAGTTACATTTCCCCTTCTGTGATACACTTCAGGCTAATTTGTGTCAAACCATAGCTGTTATCATAGCCAATCATCATCACTCAGATCAGATAAACTACGCCACACTTCCCACTCCGCTTTTGATCAGCACCATGAAACCCTAATTAGCAGTGGATCTAATAGCCTTCACAACAAGGTAGACTGGAGACGCACTTGCACTCATTGCCACTGAGAACAGCATGTTTTTGTCCCATCATGCATTTGGTGGTGTGAACCATGCGGAAAGTAAAGAAGAGTGACCCCTGCAGGGGGCGTTGTGCACTGCAGAGAGAGGATACCGTTAGGAGAAACACGTGGAGGTACAAAAAAGGGAGGAGGGGAGCGAGGAGGAGGAGGAGGAGAAGGAGGAGGAAGGAGACGCTGCATCCAGGATACCTTCTGGGCGCCTGAGAAGGCGTGGTAGAAGCTAGAGACGTAGGTCATGATCGCCTTCTCGTCCGGACGGGCAGTGCCCACAATGTCTGTGGGGAAGAGAGGACGTCAGGGAGGGTGTGGAGGATAGGGTCGGGCGGGGGTGGGTTGAGGTTGTTAAACAGAGAACAGTAAAAATGAAGAAACAGGAAGCAAAACTCGCCACATAAATAATATTTGGAACGAAAAGAAAATGAGTGGCACAGTCCAGATGTGCTTATGCGCTTTAGTTACATCTCTGCAGTCTCTCTTAACAGAAACATCAGTTTTCATGTCTAAGAGTATTTATTGAGCAGAGCATACTTGAAGATACAGGATGACGTCAATCAGGCTTAATTTATTTGTAGAGAAAGAACTGAATATTTACATTTAGTAGAAAATAGCCTCCCCCTGTTTGCACAGCTGCACATGTGAATGTTAAGCCCAAAATATACCCTCTCAGGAATCTGATAAAGTCCAGTTGTTGAAAAGTTGGACATTTAAAGTCAAAGCAGATCTCATTACCTAGAAATCAATAGAAAAAGGCAGAAAAAGAAGTGGTTTTGTTCCAAATTCTGTTGATTTTTTTGCTTTCCTTGACTTTTTTCTGAAGGCACATTACCTCTCACTGCTGTGAATACTGAGGCTTTTGGTGTGGTTGAAAAGTTGGCATACAGAGATGTAAATTTACAAAGATTGCATTAACCTGGGGCTTCAAAGAGCTTTCTGAAGAGAACTTCTGAGAGAGTACATTTTTTGTTTCTAAACATGGGAGAAAATCTGCTCTTCACGACATCACTTTGCTGTTTGACTCCCTGCCCGCTCACCTTCTGCATCCAACATCTTGGGGATGTCCAGGTACTTCTCTGCCACGTCGAAGGCTGTGTTCAGGTTGGTCATGGGGTCGTCCTGGCAACAGCGACAACCAGCAGATCATCAAGACTTTTTATGCCCAACTTTCAAGGCAGTTCATCGCTTTAGGAGATGTAAGCATGGTAATCCAAGTTTGTTATAGGTGCTGGCAAGCAGCGCACTCACCTTGCGCAATTTTCCATAGTCAATGAGCTCTGGACGGTGTCGATGAATGAGTGCGCAGAACCCCAAACCATCTTTCCAGCTGAGAGAACAAGGAAGAGAAACCGTGATCACGGTGAGAGGGAAGCAAAACATAAAGAGATCAGGAAAAATGACAGGAATCTGCCTTTAATCAAGACCATCCCCATCAAGTCTTTAATTAGTTTTGTGTAACCCAACCCCATGCTACCATTATCTGCTCCTCCAAACATGTTCAAATAATAGTCCTTTAGAAATTACATGTTTTTTTTATACTGAGAGACATAAGAAAAGACAGCTGTTCAATATATGTTTGGGACCGAAAGAAGACGAGCAGGTGAGGCTTTTTGTGCCTTTTAAACGAGAAAATGTTTAAAACTTTGACATCTGTTGGAATTTGAGTGCAGGAGCCTGGAACCAATTCCAAGACAAAGATATGGCTGCTCAGACACTTGTGTACACTGAACAGACACGGTATCTGGGTGCTGGTTTTCTGTCATTTTCCAGAGTAATCGTTTTAGCAAGTGGCCTCACTGCAACTTACTAACAGATGTTATGTGGCCCACTTTTTACTATATGCAGAAACCCATTGGCTCTTTTCTCCACAAATACAATAGAATGCCAGGTTTAATGAATCATATAAAGTTATTTATTATTTATTTTCAACATTGACTGTTTTTTGACAGATTTAAAAGGTGCAGCACAACAATCCTTATAGAAAGATTATCGGTTTATGAAGGTGATGTACTTTCACATTTTGAGGAGATGGGCAGTAATATTAACATTCAGGTGACGTGATGTTTCAAGCCACTTGACGCTCTTCAGTCCAGTTTGACTAGTTTTGTTTTGGCATCCACCAACTCATGAATGACATATCTTGCTCTTCGGCTGCTAAATACTCAATTCATGTGCCGAATATTTTCCATGGGTGATGATTCTGGGCTGCTGGCAGGCCAGTTTAGCACCTGACTCTTTGTTAATAAGTGCAAGATGTGGTTTGACATTGTCTTCATGAGACGAGCAAGGCCTTCCCTGAAAAAGACTGTAATCTAAAAGGAAGCGAATGTTTGCTTCAAAACCTGTATACTTCGTTTAGCATCAACATGCTGTATGCACTAATATACTTCCACACCATGGGAATGCTGGCCACTTAATTGGATATTATTTTTCAAATTATTTGCAAGTCATTGCATCCTATCATTTTTGGATCCCAGGCTGTAAAATCCAGTACACGAACCTCACAGCTAAATTTGATTTTTCTGTAGCTCAGTGATCATGTTTTTATTTCCCTGAAACACATTTTTAGCTCGGTTTCTGGGGCACATTGATTTGTGCCCTTGGTGCTGAAATTAGTCTGTCTAAATGCAGCATGATAAGATGGAGCCTCACAATATCATCAATCTGGGGAAGTTGGAGAAGATTTATTAGTGCTTTCTGCTCCCAAACAACAAATTAGTGAGATGGGTTACTTAATGTATTACTTGCCATAAGAAAAAGTGCTTGTAACGCACAAGAGGAGTTTTTACAAGGCTGCTTATACCTTCGTATATCTGAAGCAGCAGTATTCGAGTGTTAAGGAAGAAATAAATAAAAAATGCTCTACCCTTTCCTCATCTCCTGCCTGAAATGTCCTGCTATCATCTCTCACAGAGAGACCACATCAAAGACCTGGACTCTGCTCAGGCAGTCCCCTTCACCGGCCTCTCCCTTTACCTTCTTCTGAAATGACCTCAGCTCCAACTTTTCATCTCAGCTTTCATCCACATCTGAGGATCACAGAGGTCCTCTTTCAATAATTCAGCATACACTGAGGCATCCTGTGATACGGATCCAGGGCTAGCTAAACCTGCTTTTGAGTATGAAATGAAGACACTGGGATTAATTGTTTGCATACAACAAATCTACAGATAATTACTTCCACTTCCTGCTTCATGAGGATATCTCTAATGTCTGTTCTTGGTTAAGGGTGTTTGCGCTGCTCTTTCAAGTCTGCTCTGTTTACTATCAGCATTGTCTGAGGCGAACGCTGTCATATGTACCAAGTTTGAGCTATTTATGAAATGAGTCATGAGTTATCATATGTTTATGTAATGCGGGTGTTCCTGAAAATTAATTTCTCATAAAATTCTCAATGAAACAGACAAGCCAAAAACCACATTTTAACTTGAAGCTGTGGTGTCTGCATCTATACTGAAGGTAGAAGGATTCATGCAGAAAAAGCTTACAAGTAAGTAAGTAAGTATCATGTGTCAATAGGGGAATTCCAAATTTTAAAAGCCCTTTATTCAAAGAGGCTCACTCTTTGGTTTCTTTGGCATAGGTGGCAACAAATAGTTGCATTAAGATGCCTCAAAGTGCCGGTCCTCAAATAGGAACAAAAATTGAACCTAAAATACAGAATTTACATGAATGAAGAAACCTATTCTGTGGCAGCAAGTTAAAAAAAAAAATCTCTAACAGGATGTCTCACAGCTGATGTTGCAACCTAAGAATCTGCACTGCATTAATGCTGTGTTACTTGTATATGAATGTATACAAGTTCACAGTGAATCATAATACACCCGTGTTTATATGTGTGCGCACCTCTCAGTCCAGTCATAAGCCTATGGTGTTTGGGCGTTTCATCGACTATCTGTGATCATGTCCATGCAAAGGTTTGTGCTTTTTCAGAGATTTGTTGTTCTCAAAGTTTTCAAAGCAAAGAAAAATGGGAAAAGATAAGATAATCCAGAGTGGATACAAAAATATTTAACTGTTCTCTTGTGATCCAGCACTGAACTGTACCTCCTTCCTGATTGCCATGATAAGCTTCAGTTAGAAACAGAAACATTTCCAACACTAACAACAACACTTGTGGACAGTTTTTTTTTCTATTATCTTGTTTTGAGGGTCCTGGTTTGGGTATAAATGAGCATTAAAACAATGAGGAGCCAAATACAAAAATGCACAGAAAGTAAATTTTCAGACTCCATAAAACTGACTTTAGCTGAGGTGATGTTGCCCCTGCTCGTGCACATTCTTTGGCCTAATTTTCCCTGTTTGACATCAACATTTGAGCCTCTGACAGTTTTGTTTATGGTTCCATAATCTCACGTGATTAACTGTAACTGCAGCTTAGCATGTGAGTAAAACAACTGTTTCTGTTGCCTAATTTGAGTTTCTCTCCAGAATCATACCTGATGTGAAAGTTTTGGATGTTGACATTCTTGTATGGTGCAGTCTTCCTCTGGCACCACAGCAGGAGACCCTCTTTGGCAGATGTCTCTGTGGTCGGACAGAAGGGATCATTGTGAAGTTGGAGGAACTCTCAGGCTTTTACTTTGACCGACTCTCCACTAATCCCTGTTTAGTGGTGGATTAAGTGGAGGTGAAGAGAATGGAAAGCATGTGTGACTGCTTGGAGGTTTCATGCTCTCTTATTTCCAGTGGACACCAAATGGTGTTTATTAACGACCCAGTAAAGTAAAATGCACCAATATATACAGTGGGGAAACCCTAGGCTGAACAAACTTGATCACATCTGATAGTTAAATTGGATTACCCCATAAGTGCATTATATACGTTAACTATGGACAGCCCCGTATCTCAAACGTTTCCATCTCAATAGAAGAAAAAGCAACACATTCAAATACAAATTACCACAAACTGCCTCAAGTCTTTATGAGGTATTGTGCAGCTTTTTAAGCTCAGTACAACACGTGACAAAAGTCTTAACACTGAGACACTGTATCAATGAAAAGAGTTTTCAACTGCAAATGAAGACAGTGAGGGGGATTCTTTTCAATAAACCAAATGAATGAGATGCATTTGGAAATGTTCCCACAAACACAACCACAGACACACACACACACACACACACACACACACAACGCTACCTTCCACAGAAATGTCTTGAATGGCAAAGCGGAGGATTATGGTCCAGATCATTCCCAGGGTCATCTTGGCATTGCCATCTACGATCTCTGTAAGAAGGCAAAGCGTTGATTAGGTACTTACAGTATAAAATATATTTCTCACATCTGGCTTATTTGGTGATTTCCAAGCCAAGAAATGGATTGCCGTAGACTCTGAAACTTTGCCACATAGGGCTTTACAGACTGCATCTATCATTAGTCCCCTTGATGTGGAATAGGAAACACTCAATAAAATCCCTTCTGTGAGGGGAAAAATAAAAGCAAAAACTCTCAAGAAGACAGATGTGTGCAAACAAACAGCGTATTGTCCTGACAGACTTCATATAGTGATGTTTAATGTGAAGGTTACTTATAACAAAAGCATTTTAAAGACTATACTATATTATGTGTAAATGCATTTACTGTAAAGTTACTTGTATTTCAGATGTCTGGAAATTCTTTCCACTAAAATTATCAAAGTTTAAAGATGCTAAAAACACAACAGAACCATCGGCTGTAGTACCTCAGGCCAGCTTGGTCTCTATAATTAATAGTTTTTTTATACTTTAAAAAAACAACTAAAAACAAACACCTTTCCGTATGCTTCCGGGGATGTCCCTCTCCCTTTCTTTTATAAATGCTTGTGGGGCCAACAGTTTTATGGACTCACATGACCTAACATGCACTTGCACTCGGGCCAAAACACAGAGCAGATTATGCTCAGGTTACAGCTCACCCAGAGGGAGGCTGACTTCATTTGCTGCTAAGAATGCCATAACTCCACTATGTTTTGATCCTTATTCAGTAAAATAGTTATTTGATATATCAGTGTTCAAAATCTTTTAACCTTGATGCCTAGATTAGGCAACATATGGAGCAGCTGAAGGAGTGTGCAGCAAAGCATTTATGAATGAAACGTCATGATTCCGTCATTTCAGGCGAGACCTGTTAAGCTGTCAATGAGCTGTGCACCTGCAGCTGAAGGCTGTGAATGAACTGCCTGCGTCGAGTCCTCTTTGTGCTGTCGATAGGGAAACTCCCCTTCAACAGGTCACCCTGTTTGCCCGCCTTCAATAATCATTTGTTTCTGCCTCTAATCCAATAAGGCTCGGAGCAGGGCAGCTCCACTGCCGCTCGACTGTGACAAACGAACTTAGACTGCGAGATGCCAGTCAGACGTCTGTATATGTAACGCCGTGCGAAAGACGGCCGCGATAGAATTAGGAGGCAGAAAAAGTCGAGCTCGGTGCTTCAGGCTGACACATGCAGATACATGTTGAGATTAGCTCTAATGAACATGACTGATCCACCAGGGGAAGAACAAAAATCCTTCTAATTCCATTTGAAACTGTATCCCCCTCTTTTATCCCTCACCCACAACAAACCCCCTGAGGAGTCATATAGACTTGAGCCTCCGACTAGTCACATCCTACCACGGTTAGAGCGGGAGGACCAGGAGGGGATTCCAGGGAGATAATCTGTCTGGAATGCCGGTCTGGCTTAGGAGCTTTTATACTACTACTCTGGGCAAAGCAAAAAAAAAAAAAAAACTCCAACTAATTTTGAAGTCATTTTTGTTCTTTTCAGACAATTAAATTAAATTTATAATGTAACTGTCCAGTTTCAGGTGTGATTATTTGCTGGATTTTTTTGTTTTCAATCAAATATTTTTGGCTGTCAGACGGCTAGTCTGAGCTCAGGAAAATGACACAACAATTTTATTTCTTTTAGACATTACAGATGAGGTTTGTCAAACTCATCTATCTCATCAAGTCTGAGTTCATGTGGGATGGACCTTTAGCTAACTACAGATTCTCCTTGATATGGGTGCTGCAATCAACTGAAATTATTACCAATTTCAATTAACAAAAGGATTTACTATCAGTAGACAACATTGTATGTATACACCACAAGACATATATATCACTCCAACCTTATTTATTTTTGGTCATCACACCTTTTTCAGCTCTGTAATGAATCCAAATATATCAACAGAAATACTAAAGTTGATCCAGAGTGATTTGTATTTAAAATAGTTATCAAACTGTTATTGTTTTTTTTAAATAAAACAATACCATATGGCACTTAAAAAGTGGACATTTATATAGCATGTGAATTAAAAAATATCTGAAATCATTGTTTTATTCAATCCAAGTTTATGAAGATGAAGCAGAATTGTGCTCTCATCAGAGTTTAAGTTGCAGCTAAGCTTTTGTCATTAAAACCTTCTGCATTTAAGGAATTCTTCCAAGATTTCATGTACAATGCTGGCAGATACTTATGATGGAGAGACTAGATGGAAAGTGCTGAACACCAGGAGTTCAGACTGGTCAGAGGTTAACCTTATTAAGTGGCACTGAGGAGGGACAGGAGTGCCTGTGTTGACTAACATACAACGGTTCAATACAGTTTTAAAGGAGAACCTATTATGCTGATTTCTAGGGCTACATTTTCATTCTACTAGAATAGGCTCCACTAGAGTAGCTTGTACAGTTCATATTACATATTTCACTTTTTCTTATTTACATTCTAAGGGGCCTTGATGAAGTCCCTCAGTTCATCCTGTCTGAAACAAGGAATTTCAACACCCTGTTACACGGACTTTCTTCTGATTGGCTATATGTCTGGGATGACTGTATTAGCCGTCAGTCACATAGGCCTAGAGACCTGTTGAACACCAAGGGAGAAAAGTATATTCCCCAAATGGTTGGCAGGAACTCGGTAAAACTGATGCTACACCAAAGACCTCCCTGTGATTGCTTTGGTCAGTATCAGGTTAGCACGATCACCTGTAGCCTGCTTGGAAGACACCGACTTGTCTGCAAACCCTCGCAAACTGCTCACCAAGCGGTAGTGAAACTGAACAGTATGGCTCCAGAAATGGAAAACATTCACCTTCAAAGTAAAAGTTGTACTTTTTGAAATGTGTCGGTTGAAGCAATAAGGTACAAATTGAACTGAATCTTCTCTAATTTTGGTTTTCTGTTGCACTTTTTCAAGTTTCACTACAACTCGGAGAGTAAATGGTGGCAAAGTCGGTGTTGTTCATGCAAGCTATGGGCGACCGCGGCAATCTGCTAGTAACCAAAGCAATCACAAGGAGGTTTTTGGGTGCAACGCCCTCTTTGCAACTCATTTCACACAGTGAAAGCCAGCAAACTCCAGCAGCTACTTGCCAACTGGTTGGGGAACACACATTTTCCCTGATGACCAGAGGTTGCCAGGGAGTCACTGATCAGTCTCTAGGTCTGTGTGACTGACACCTTAAAGTACTCACTGTCACTGATACCACACAGAGCCAAGAGCAGAAACAATTGTGGGAAGCCAAATGTTTGGAGAAGCCTGAGCGTTTGGTCTCATTGATTACTTGTACATATGGTGATCTTGTTATTGTAAAATATGGAAATAAATAAGTCAACTTTAAAGGACCATTAAAGAAAATCTAAATTCACACATTTTATTTTTAATCCCTTGACGTGCTGAAATTCTGAGAAATTTCTATTTCCATCTCAAGACAGTGATGGTACATGGACAGCACTGAAAACTACATTTAGAAGCAGTATATAGAGAAGTTATAGAGCTCATCTTGGAAAAGCAAATATATTTGGCACAACAGTGCATTCGGATTATGATTCTGACTCCAAAAGCTGCCAGGTAAGATAGGCACAAAAAAAATAAATAAATAAAAATTCTTTCACTGTTTTGAGTAGCTCAGTACATTTTTTGTTTGCTTTCACTCTAAAATGCCTCAGAACCAAAACCATCTGCACAGGCTTACTCAAATAGAGTAAGCAGAAAAATATCTGACAATAATGTGGCATTTAAGGATCATTTACAACTGTTGACACACTTCCTGTTTGTTGCAACACACGTATACAAACTACACTCCCCTCTAAAAGTATTAGAACAGTGAGCCCAATCCCTTTATTTTTACTGTAGACTGAAAACATTTTGGCTTGATATTAAAAGATGAATATGAGCCAAAAGATCAACATCTCTCAGCTTCCCCCCCCCAGGTATTAACATCTGGATCTGATACACAGTTCCCACCATGATTTCTTGTGAGCAAAGGTATTGGAACATGTGACTAACAGGTGTGTTTTGTTGCCCAGCTGTGTCCTGTTACATTGATTAATTCAGCAATACATACTTATACGTAGAACCCTGCTGCTCAAAGGAACGATACGGGAAATCGTTCCTGCCCCGTACAATAAGACTGTATAACTCACCCACACCCCAGACATACAAACCTGACAAATTCTGAGGACATCTGACTGGAATGGACTAAAACATCATCACAGCACCTTACATACTCATACATATACCCACAAACGCCAATGGTTGCTCATTGCACAAATGCTATCTTGCAAAATTGTTTCCTTCATTGCACAAACTGCCTGCTGTCTTCTGCTGCTGCTGTAAAACTGTTTTTTCTGCATTTAATATATATATATATATATATATATATATATATATATATATATATATATATATATATATATATATATAGGTATATTCTTGTGTTATTTATTATTCTTTTCTTCTTCTTTTTTTAAAAACTTTTTTATATTATTCTTGTATTGTTATTTATTCCTTATTTATCCTATTTATAGTGCCATTCCTGTATAGTGTTTAGCAATATCTCTACTTTCTGTAAATTGCTTGAAGTACCCTGCTGCTCGACAAGTTAATTTCCCCTAGTGGGATCAATAAAGATGTCTGTCTGTCTGTATTATTCAAACAATAAATCGCACTGAATGTCTACACTCAGTTTCATATTTGGGTTTTGCCTGTGCAGACTGTGCATTTATAGTTAGAGATGTAACCAACATAAAAACCAGAGGGCAAGCAATGGAAAAAACAATCAGAGCCAAGGCACAAACATTGGCCATAGCCAGTACAACCGTTTGGAATATCCCAAAGAAGGAAGTTGTCACTGGTGTACTAAGTAACAGGTAGACCAACGAAAATAACAGCAGTTGATGACAGAAACATTGTAAGACCCTGAAACTACTGTTAGTGACATTAGCAACAACCTCCAGAGGGCAGGAAAGAAGGTATCACAGTCTACTGTTCATAGAAGACTTCATCAACAAAAGTACAGAAGCTTCACCAGAAGATGCAAACCACTAGCTAGCAAGAAGAGCAGGAAGGCCAGGCTGGAATTTTCCAAGAAGTACAGAGACAAGCCTCAGAAATTCTGGGGAAAATTTTTATGGACAAAGATGAACCTTTACCAAGGTGATGGAAAGGTTAAATTTTGGAGAAAGAAAGGATCTGCTCATGATCCAAAACGTACAAGCTCATCTGTGAAACACAGTGGAGGTAAAGTTAATGCTTGGGCTTGCATGGCTTCTTCTGCGACGGGCTCATTAATCTTCATTGATGATGCCATGATGATGGCAGCAGTACAATCAACTCAGAAGTCTACAGAAACATTTTGTCTATCAATTTAAAGAAAGATGCAAACAAACTGATTGGGAGATCCTTCAACATGCAGCAAGATAATGACCAAAACACACTGTCGCAACTACACAGGAGTTCAGGGGCAAGAGATGGAAGGTCTTAGGCTGGCCTAGTGAATCTCCAGACTTAAACCCCATAAAGCACTTTACCGGCAAAAGAGGAGACCAAAAACCAAAAACAAACAACTGACAGAGGCAGCGGTGAAAGCCTGGAAAAGCAACACAAAAGAACAACACAAAAATTTAGTGATGTCAGGCTTGATGCAGTTATTGCAAGCAAAAGATGAGCAACAAAATATTAAGTCTTATTCACTTCAATCTATTTTAAGTTTATCTGTTCCAATACAAAAGAAAAATAGGTACATTCAGACAAAAGGTGCCATCTTCTGAACTGTGTTTCAGATCCAGATCAAAATACCTGGACCTAAAAGCTGAGATGTTGCTCTTTCATCTCATATGTTTCAATACTTTCGGAGGGGAGTGCACGTAATTTCCAGGAAAATGCTAAAAAAAAAAAGGGCATGTGGTAGGTGGTAGATAGGACAGATAGATAGAACAAACAGACAGAGAGAGTGAGAGTGGAGTGTTTACTCTGCTAAAGACTTGTTTACTTTCAGATGGGAAGAGGATGGACATCCCCAAGTTATTTGTGCTGAACAACGAGCAGCCTCAGCCCCAGAGGGGATTGCTGATCCTGAGAGTCTGCAATCAGAAAATGCACTGCAAAGCACAAGCTCGGCCCGAGCACTCTGCAATAAGGATCTCATTAAACCGCACAGCAGCCTGTGCCACTGCCATGGTAACGAGCTGAGAGAGTGAGAGGGAGGGCCGGAGGTCACATTATACATAACTATGTAAAACAGAACAGTAGCTACTGGCTCGGCTGATGACCTAATTAAAATCAATAGGCGACAACGCTTTTATGGAAAATGTCTGATCTTCGCTCTTCTGTCACTGTTAGAAAGATGTGACATCACTCACCTTCTGCTCCAATAGAAACCAACTTCACTCCTTTGCTGGCGATGAAGTCGAGCGCTTTGTTAACGTTGGAGATCTTGTGGACTCTGATTTTGCCCCTCTCTGGTTTGGCCAAGCGTTCGCCTGGACAGGAAACACATGAGACTTTCTAAGCATTCACATTTAAAATAAATAAGAATTGATTAACAACAATACATGACATCTTACGAAAAACATGTGATGTTTTTTTAAATATTTAATTCCGAACTCCACCTTCAAATTGACCTACAGCTCTGCTTTCCTTCTGTGTAATCAAATTTGAAGGATCTAATTTAAATTCCTCTCATAACCAGACACATTACGGGAGATAAAGTTGTTTAACTTGTGTTCCTTTAATTGAAACAGATAGGAGAGTATTGTGTATGGTATAACTTAGCTGTCAGAAATACATTTTTTAGGAAGGCATACTGTTGAACTGGTGCTTTAAGGGGGATTCTGGTAGCTAAAAAAATCAGCAGGTGACAGTGCTGTTTTCATTCAGGTAATCTCGTTAAGTAAAGAGCTTTTTTTTTTTTTTTTTACCTGAGATGACCTCCAGAAGCAGCATGAGTTTCAGTCCATCCCGGAAGTCCTCTTCGATGTTCTCAATCTGCGTGCCTGCTTTCCTCAGGTGAGAGTTACACCAAGCTGTAAATGTCTATATTATTAGGGGAAGAAATCAGATGAGGATCGTCAGTCACTGTATGTAACCTACTGACAAACACATCAAACATGAGCCAGCTAGGTTCCTAAAGGTGCTGAGTCTACTTATCAAGCTCCCAGAGTTCCTTTGTTTGCACTGTATTGTATCGCAGGCTTATTAAATTATACAATCCGGTCACAATGGCACTAGTTCAAAGGAATAAAGCAAGTATAAAGGTGAGATTATTATAGGCATTAAGATTATTTGGGTTAGCAGGTTTATTTGTGAAGAAGTGAATATTTTTTTCCCTAGCCAGTTGTAACATGACTTACTCCGTCTTTCAAATCGTACACTGGTTCCTTCTCCTTTCAATATGGACTGTATTTGAAGTATGTACTGTTGCATTAACACTGTAATCTTCTTGCTATATGTGTAACTGGTACAATGGCTGGTGAATGCCATAAATCCTGCATTTGGCTCACTGCACTTGGAATGCTGCTTGGCATTTGTAATGGGACTAAAGCTTTCTCAGACATATTAAATAATAGTAGTATGGGTACTAGAGAATTACTAGCTGTATAAACAAAGAACAGCTGAGTCTCATGCTGATTATATTATGAGAGGATCCTCAAAATCATCAGAATTCATCCTCTGGGAATCACGAATGTTTCTACAAAATTCATGCATTTTCTGGAAATTCAAAGTACATTTTTCAGTCTGGCACAACACTGCTATCCACAGGGAAAAGCTGCCAGAAGAATATGTCTGTTTAGAATATCTGCAAACTAAATACTGAAACACTGCCAGCTCCATTTATGGTTTGTGAGAGCAGAGGTAGTTTTCCTACAAGGACTAATAAACCACAACATCTGAACTTTTAAAAATAAGATGTCAATGGAAATCTGTTGACAGACAGATCTAATCCCTGGTCCCACGCTTTCACCTTTGCCTGTGGTGCCAAAAAACGAGTTCTGGACTTTCGTCACTGAACCACAGCACACTGGAGCATTGTATACATACAGTAGGTGTAGCAAGCCTTGGATTCTCTGGCATTGCTGGCATGCAAACATGCTAATGGAAACCATCTGGGGTAGGACCTCAACCACCCAACAGGAGCTGGCATGAGGAGTGGGCCCATTATGCACCCTGCCGCGAACGCCTTTTTATGAGTTCCACGGGTTAATTGCATCCAGGGCCCAAACATCAGACACCATGTTTCCTCCAGAGAGCTGAAGGAGGACCTGCAGGAGCAGAGCCAGGCATTTATGAAAGCCAACACTGTCTTTCACTGGCCTGCTTTCCACTGTTCGGGTACAAAAGCCACTTAAAAGTCACTGGCGAACTGGTTCGAAGCACTTGTGGAACTTCCGCAATGAGATCACTTTTAAAAATGGAGTGGTGTGAGGTTTACACAGCTATCAATAAACTACAGTGTGGAAGAGCTGGGTTTAAGATGTGTGCGAGTTTGATGGCATGTGGTGGAGTTTCAGTCACTGAAAAAGCTGGACGAGCCTCTGTAGATACTGTAGAAGATGTGGAGGGAAAATCGAGATTATATGGTGTTTCATCCCCAAGGGCAGGACTGACAGAAAAAGACCAGCAATGAAGATTTATGTGCAAATAGCAGGCACACGCCCTTAGCCCAGAAGATACTGTGTTCCAGCAGTGCTACTCATGATTCAAATCAAGCTCCAACAGGTCACTAGGATTATTTCAAATACCTTAATCAATACTCGCTAAAGGGGCTTGCCAAATGTTTTAAACAGTTGAGACAGAGCTGTGGTGTCAGCAGCTCTGTGCTGAATACTGTGTAATTTAATCAAAGTATTTAGATAAGAGTGTTTGCTGGCTCTGCAGGTTCAAATACTTTCAATGTTCTGTTTCTTTTTTGTCTACAATCTCATTCTTGACAAGTGTCGGCTCTTTTCTTCCCTCCTCTTTTTGAAACACCTTCAGCATGACAGAAAATGATCTAACCGCAAACAGCTTCATGGCAAAGGAGAACAAAAAGGCCAGAGACCTTCTTAAGGAAATGGTGTAAAAGTACAAAGGGGAATGGTTTATATGCTTTTTAGGTAAAAAAAAAAAGTGCACATTTTACCTAAAACTCATGATTAGTGCAGCTTTTATGAGGACCAGATTGGTTAAAATGCTCTGAGTCGAGCTGCAAAGAGCACAGTTGTGAAAACGACTAAAAGTTCACAGAAGGAATGTTAGCTTGTTAAATGTCTTGGAAGAAGTGCAAGTTTGGCTGCTTCGGGTTGGACAACAGGCCTCCCCCTGACAAGAATTAACCGGCCCTCCTGCAGTTTCTCTAAGTCTCTGGGTCACTGTGGAGTTTGGCAGCCTCACACAGTCCAGTCTGGCAGCCACCTGCACCGTCACATGACGACCCCCCACCTCCCGACTGTGCTATGGACTACACTCCCAAGCACCTTCAGGTGTTCTGGGGCTCTTGGCATGGCAGGACTCTGAGTTACTGGTCCACTGATCACAGAGGCAGATTACTGCACAGCCAAGAAGGCCTTTAGGCTGAAATGCTGTAGTCACTCTAATCTCACACACACACATACACAAAAAAAAAAAAAAAAACATAAAAGAAATGTGCATATTCTGTAGACCCAACATTCACTCAGAGGTCACTGGATTTAAGGAGATTGCCAGCAACATTACCCAACACAGTAATAAAATCTGGTTCAGTTCTCATCCTTAAAGGTTTTCTCTTGTAATGTTAAAAGTAACGGCATACTGTCTGCCTGATCTATCTTCATGCGGTTCTTTTATTATAGCTTTCCATCAATAAATTGTTAGGATGATGTTTTTGTTTTTTTCCCCCTGGAATATAATGCTTTATTCAGGAAGATTTAAGATCCACTTTTAAGAATTCTTGGTTTAAAAACAATATAGTTCACTTCTTTTTTCCCCATCCAGCACCATCTGAAACCAGGCTCCAACTATATCAAACATGACCAAGAACTGCTGCACCAAGCTGGACTGGAAAGTGTACCAACAATAACAATTACCAGCCTTAGGTAAAGGTGACTGATTCCCACTGGCTGCTCCTTGGCATTGAAAGTGACGCCACCACTGCGTAATGAATTTCCATATGACTCAAGCTGGTCTTTGCAGAAGATTACCAGTAGCACAACGCAACATAATTAATTACTGTGGTTGACTCCTGCAGGAGCTAAAGGAGAAACGCGTCCTCTGAGAGTTATCTAAGAGTGCAGCCGAAGGGTTTTCCCTGCGCAGAGCGCCTCTGTATTTATAGCCAGAGGGCGCAGGATAAGTAGCATTGTCAAAAACGCATTCTGCTGACTGACAAGTGAAACATCACCCAGTATCAGACACAATAAAATCTGTTATCAGTATAATATACTTAAAAATTCAAAGAATTAATATTTGACAAACCATATTAAAGAAAGCCAAAGTTTATTATCATCTTCTCCATAGCTGACTGAGACTGATGGCACTAGCCTCTGTGTCTCCACTCCCATCAACTTCTCTCTGTATGATTGTTGAAAAACGGGAACTGATTAAAAAAACCATTTTTAGCTCTGCAACAAAAGGACAAACAGAGGTGCCCACAGATGTTAAACAGTACTGCCTTAAGCATCGAAAGAGATTAAAAACCCTTCTCTGTATGAATGCATAGTGTGGTGTGTCTCGTGTGATTTCCATGCACTCCATGTGTGATTGTTTGGTCCTTGTACAGTTTGTCAGTACAGTATGTGCTGTGAATCTCTGTAGGCTGTTAACATGTCTGCTCCAGAGTCCTGCCAGTGCAAAATCATTCTCATTACTGCAGTTTAACACAGTCTGTTGCAGCTTCAGCAGCATAACGTGTAACGGAGCAAAGTGAAAGCATGACTGGAGGACTGAATGTGTCTATGGGAGGAACTGGAGGGTCATAAAATTTTGAGGCCTCCCCTGTTCTTTGCTCTCCCTCTCTCTCCCTTTCTGGTCTCAGCATCCAAGAACTGAGGCAGACTGTAAAAACAACAGGGGTTAAGAGTGGGAGGAATCTGCTCCACATCAACTTTGGGGAAGTGTGCCAGTCAGCATTATTGCATGCAAAATTTTTCCCATGGCAACCACTGAATGCACAGTTCAGGACCCTGGAATACCGCAGGATAATCAACCTGGATAGCCTGTACTCAGTGGTGATAAACACACAGCATATAGTTTATGTCCCTGGGTTTGTTTGTTTTTTTACCACCAGCACCAATGAAAAAAATCTAACTGGCATGACTCAACTTAAGGCCTCAGTCACACAGGCTTAGAGACCAGGTAGCAACCATTTGGCTACCAGATTGCAAGGCAAAAAATATGTATGCCCTAACAGGTTGTGAGTGGTTGCTGGCAGTTGCTGTGAAATTGGTTGCAGGTAGGCAGGTCAAGAGGTCAATCGGGAAAGGTGTGTTTTTGGCAACCATTTAGCGAGTGGTTGCAAGCAGTCACTGGCATGAAACTGGTTGCATAGAGGTATGTGATGCTTTACTAAAAACCTCCTATGACTGCTTTGATTGCTAGCAGGTTGCTGCAGTCGCCAGTAGTTTGCATGGCGATGCTGATTTGGCTGGAAACACTAGCAAACTACTCACAAAGAGACAGTGAAGCTGTGAAAACTGCAACTCAAACCAGAAACAGAGAACGTCCCCTTCGAAGCAAATGTGCCTTACAGCTGCAACCAACGACTTTTACGGTGCAACTTTTACTTTTGTTATGAGAATGGTGTGGCCCCTTTAAGGGGTCTGAAGGCGGATGGTCTCTATTTCCGATTTGAGAGTAAAATGGCGACTTGTGTCCAAACAGGTCGGCATCTTTCATCAGCCAGCAACTTCAAGCAACCACTCACGAAATACAGATATTTCCCTTGAGAACGGTGCTTGCCAGATGGTTGCTAACCAGTCTATACTGTAGATCTGTTACTTAGGTCTAAGTTCACAGACGAGGTACTGTATTCCATTTTTATTTGATATGTCAATGCTAATTGCTTACTCATACAGCTACTGTAGCAAAAGTTGTGTGGCTAATTTAGTGGTGTGAAAGCCCAGTGCAATTATGCAGGGTCAAAATGAAGACAGCCTATGAACCTTGCTGTAATGTTATGGGGTTACCGTTTGCATTAGCTTGGTGACTGTGATGCGCAAAGGGGATATGATGCAACTGACCGAAATGAAAGAGACTATTAAAATGACCAAACACGCAGATGCCTCTGAGCTTGCACATTTCTGGAAAAATCTGGGAAAATGTTAATACATAAGGATGAATAAACAAATGAATAAAACAATCAGAAATTTAACTGCAGAGGTTTGGGCAAGAGGCGAGCTGTATTATATAAGTAAATAAATATAAACAATAAAATTAAAAACTTCTGTCGACTTAGTAGCTTTTTCCTGGGTTTCACTCATGCTGCTATTCTTTAAGAGGGTTTCTGCAAACCTGTCTTGCGGCCATGTAGCTGTAATGATTTAATAGGTTTGCTTATATACACACCTCAACCTGTCAGATTACTTTTACCGGGAAGAAAATGGGAGGGAAATCCTTAATAGACTCTTAGTAGATTCCTTTTCCTTTAAATTTAAATCCACGATGAAGGCCAGATTGACTGAAACTTTATGATTAAAGATGACACAGATAAAAATGAACTTGATTTTAGCAGAATCATCCTGACATGACTGTACTCCACTAAAACTAACAATTAAAAAGAGCTTTACCCTTACTGAACTACAATCATTTTTCACTGTGTAAATCTCTCACACATTTCCCTCTTCCTTAAAAACCCACTATCTCCCATCACACCTCTTCCTCTGCTCCCAGCTTCCCCCTTTGCCCACTCTCCCACTTCATTAATCACCCTCAGTTAGAAAAAAATTTCCTGTGTCTCTGCCAGTTCCATATTAGTACAATCCTTTTAGTGAAACAAGCCAGCTCATGAGTGCGAGCCCCTGCCATATCCAAACACGCAGGCAGGGTGAGTTTAGGGGAGAGAGGAAAGGCAGACGGTGCTGGCAGAGCTTTTGACACAGGAAGGCGGTTTTCAACACTGCGACCGGTTTCTCAAGCCTCCAGCCTCCAGCTCAGGGCCTCTCGTGTCCCCGTGAAACCCCAGAAACAAGCAGATAAACTGCAAAGAAAAAGAGTCTAGGAAAATATCTTTCCACCATCTCCTCCAAAATGTTCAGCAAAGATGGTAAAAATAAATAAATAAAAGGAGTTTGAAGGGGGAAAAGTTTTTTGTTTTATAACACGACAAATTTCCACTTTTATCTTTGGGTTTAAACTATGTTTTCATAGTTCTGTACATGTAAACAAACTAAGATATATATTTTTTGATCCCAAAACTTTGCTTTATATAAGTAAAACATATTATAAACATATGTATCATTTTCACATATAATGCCAGTTACTAGAGGTCTTTATTTAGGTTTTAACCATTTTTCAAGCTGTTTTCTCTTCAAAAGCTGCCTATAAAAATGGTAAAAATGTTCAATTAAAAGAAAAAATAACAATAACTTGATGTATTTATGTATTTTTGGTGCATCAAAAAAAAATCCCTCTAAAATCCACAAAAGCAAAGTTTGACAGGAATGATGGACATTTTCTACTGGTTTACAATAAAAATGGAAAATAAAAATAACACCCGCTTGTCAAAGACGAACATTGTGTTTCATGGTGTAATCAAATCCACAACATAAAAAAACTCTACTGCTGCTTGCAGCTCCAGCTGTAATGAGAATGAATACTGTCAGGATGAGTTGGCATGGCAATGGGCCTCTCTGCATGCTAGGCAGGTAAAAACTGTCATCTCTATCCTCAAGTATTTCTCCTACCTTCATTTCACTCTGGCTCATGGGGCAGGAAAGTGCTGACGGAGATAGTTTTTTTGTGCCAGGAAAACGGAGCTGCTAACAGCCATATAGCACTTTCCTCCTGCTCAGACTCCCAGATGATTTCCTGATGTGTGATGGATTAGGACACTGCATTTAAGCAGACGTGTTCGCCAAGCGCAGGTTCTGATTTAAAGTGGCACCCTCGAGGAACAGCTGTGCAGGAGAGGAGTGCCTTCCTCGGGGGTATACGAGCGGTAAATGACAAGGGTTTGAATTTTTATTTTTCCTGTACATGGAGAACAGGAAAAAGCTTAATCATAGCTCTGTTTGCCATTTTATTTCAGATAAATTACAGAGATGTTCATTCACGCAAAGCAAATCAGTAACAATTCTTTTATACCGAGTTGAAGTTTGGTGAACTTTGACAATAACGCCGAACAATAAAGAGCCACTGTTATAGTGCTGACCTTTGAGGAAACAAAGGTCCAAAGAGACAAAAATACAGGACCTTATTGTATACACTGAGCCCAAATCAGAAGAAAGACAAATACTAAATAACTTTTTTTTGATAATCCAGGAAAGGCCTCAATTTGCTTAAAAGGCTGCAAAAAGTGAATGAAAACTTAAACTAAAGCTAAAGCAGGCCCGATGCTCCCCTGTGCATTTCAGACAATGCTATAAGCCGATACTGGCTTCATATATTGGTTACATCCTGCCATCCAAAAACCAGAACTGACAATAAAGGTCTGGCAGAGCAGTTCGAACAAGATTCGGGTTACTGCCGTCTTCAGTTGGGAGGCACAGCGGGAAAGAGAACCTTGCAGGACGAGCCAAACTCCTGTCTGGACGCTGTGCAGACTGCTGCGCTGTGGCTCCATGCATCTGGCAAGCAGTAAGGTTCAAAACCCATCTCAGCAGTTGAGGGGGAGGCAAAAAAGAAAACTGATGGTATGGAGAGGAACAACAATGTTCTATGTCACAGACAGAGACACTGAAGACTTAGACATAGTAGAGTAATTGGGGGGGGCAGAACTCGCTGGAGAGATCATATAGAGATTATATATCTTATATATATCTGGCCTAAGACTGTCTCAGGATTCCCCAGGAGGATCTGGAAAGTGTTGCTGGATCTTAGCCAACTGCCACTGCCACTTGGATAATCGGAAGAAAACTAGTGGATGGATGGAGGCTGTAGGCCTCCACCAACCAGTCAATTTGCAGTTGCATGAGTTTTACATAGATGTAAAATGCATATTTGTCTAAACTCACACTGAAATGCACCAAATGTGAAATATGGCCACAATCTCCCCTCCTGCTCCAGAGTCATAGTGTTGAGCAAGGGCCAGAAAAGTGTTTTGGAGAACATTGTCATGTCACAGTCTAGCTGACCTTTGAATTTTTGGATATAAAATGCTTCATCGTTTGACTGATCATTTTAAATTTGTCCCAAAATAAAAATAAATCTCTTGTGGTATTTTAGATATGAATCACTGGATTCGCAATCTGTCTTGACATCACTGACTTTTAAGGGAACAGAGAGTAAACTGAGGAAGCTACGCACTAAAATTAAGGCTCACCTTAGGGAGTTTTTTCAAAGTATGAAGTACTCCACAAAACAGTGTCAGTGTGGTTTGCAGTCACTTGTCAGACAGGGTGTAAACTTAACTGCTACTATGACAACTTTTATAGTAGGAATGAGCTCAGTGGCAGCTTTCTGGCTCGACTCCTGGATGTGGGAACATGGCTTTAAAAAAAAAAAAGTCTGACCAAGAGTCTAGTCTCACTTTCTATCCAACTCTATTCACTGAGCTGCTCATCTCTTTTGTCTTAATGGAGTTTGCTGCGCTACAATATCACCACAAGCAATGAAAACAGTGGCCATAGCTCCCAAAAGTAACACCCAAGCTGTAATCATCTGTTTATTTCACAACTGTACTTAGGAACGATGCTACCAGTCAGTCAGACAGGTAAACAAGCAAACACAAACAGAAGCTCCTAACAGCCCCGCACAGGTGTGTAATAAGAGCCACTGCTCAATCCATCCTGCTCAGAGTGAGCCACAGACAGGAACAATATGACCTTTCTGCCTCCTGAACCTGGAGGAGAGATGAAGGGGAGGCATCTGCCTTACTCTCCCTCTCTCGCTCAGTTAGAGCATTCATACAGCTCTCTCATCCTAACAGAGGAAGGACAGGAGTCTGGGGGGCTGCCAGCTACCAAGGAGGAGTGCTCTGAAAGGGTCGGAGGTCATCATTCATCCCCCTCTGTCTCCTTCCTTCAAAGCTCACTAGAGGATGCAGCCTGACTACCCACACAGATATTTAAGAGCTCACTCCTCTGGCTATGAAAACCATAAATGAGGGTGAGCTGAGGCTGTGTGAACCAACACTTTACCACGATAATCCCAGCACTGCTGCTTCCCTCATTTACCCCCAAGAGCTGCATGACTAAACCACTCTCTCGCTCTCTTTCCTGTTTTCTCAGTTACTACCTCTTTTACAGTTTCTGGATAAACAAGCGTAACAGGGCAATATCTGTGCAAAAATTAAGTAAACAAGCCAAAATGTCTGAACAAACATTCAAATAAAATTTTGTTGTTCTGTGTTGGTTTATAACATTTTAAATAACAGCAACAAAAGAATTTAATTATAGTTTATGGACAGTATCCTAAAATGTCTAGCTAAAAACTGTAAGATAGTCTCAACAAAAATATAAAACAGGAAAAGAAAACAGTCATGATGAAGTTTTGCTTGAAAATTATCTTAAAATGGTTACATCTTTATATTTGGTGCCAACTTTCAGTTCTCAACCTGCTAAGCTTTACAGCCCAGTTTATAGCTGACGCTCCCTGACTTTACTCAGACGCATGTACAAGACACTACGTATGTGCATAAAATTACCATCTGAAGATCTAAAATCTTTTTAAATATAATACTAACGATAACGCAACTGCAAAAAAAGGTGTTTTTTGTGGATTAATACAGCTCATCTCTGCTCAGAGGAGGTAGCGTGCCTTCCTCTTGCAGCTGTGATGGAGTGTGAAAGTCTAGTCTCTCAGGTGCAGCATCCATCCAACCAAGCACTCAAACAGGCTGTTACGACAAACTGCCAACTCAGCACAGTTATCCCATTACACTTAACTATTGCTTCTTCAGCACACACACATATGCAAGAAGGCCAGTGTGAGTACAAAAAAAAATGCTATAGAGGAGCACATATACAGCCAGTGTGAAGCTGTTGCACTGAGATACTGTATGCTGTGCAGGCAAAGCCACTTTGTGTACATGCACGCACACGCTCCTCACTGTTCCTGCGCGTGCTGACCGAGCCGTGGAGCGGCCAGAAAGTGCAGACTGACAAAGAATAGCAGCCATTGTGACCGGTCGACTGATATTTACTCTCTTGTGGCCCAGAGCTGCCCTCCTGCATATTCATGTGTGTGAGTGTGCGTTACAATAGAAAGTCAAAGCGTGGCAATAGCTCTTTCCTCTGGCGTGTTCATTTAACAAAGAGCGGCTCGTCTGTGAAAATGCCGCAGAGCGCCTGACACTGGGTGGTTGCTATGACAACCACAAAAGCCTGGAGACCCACAAACAAACAGCTCGGCTGCACAGAGGCTCTTAAAAACCTGTTTGTGCACACACGCACAAGCATGCTCACACACTCTCCACGCAACACAAGTTTATGACCTCATAAACGTCTGTGTTCAGTGTCTGGTGTCCTCCATGGTTCACCTTGATATCAACAACTTTGTAGGGACGATTTGTTGGGACTCCCAAAGACCCCCAGTTCAAGTAATCGTGCTCAGATCACATTAACACAGGTGCTGGAACAAATTCCCATCAGATGTCCAAAAGGATGCATTATTTAATAAAAACATTCCTATTTTACCATCCATCTATTCATCCTCTTCCGCTTATCCAATTCAGGGTCACGGTTGGGCTGGACCTTATCCCAGCTGTCATAGGGTGAGAGGCGGGGTGCACCCTGGAAAGGTCATCAAATTAATTGTAGCGAGACAGACACACCTATGGCCAATTTAGAATCACTAATTAACCTAACCCCAAGCATGTCTTTGGATTGTGGGAGGAAGCCAGAGAACCTGGAAAGAACCCACGCAGATATGGGGAGAACATGCAAAACTACGGAGAAAGACCCGGCTGGAAAGACCTTCTTGCTGCGAGGCAGTGCTAACCACCATGCCACTGTGCTGATTTTTTTTTTTTTATAAATAATCATTAGAACAATACTGGCTTATGCAACTACAGCTCTGTTTATTTTCTGTGCTTCTGGCACCTTATTTTCATCGCTGATCGAATAGTTGTTAAGGTAGGGTGCCACTGTTTATGTAGTTGCTGGCAGACTTTTCTCGGCTTCAATCTGGGAATTTAAGAGAAACATAACACTTCTTGGACACAATTAAATTGTGTTATCTGTTAAATTAACACCGTCTTTTAACATTACGGCCGTGCAGGACTGACAACACTTGCTGCTGAGCTCCCACATCAACATTATGATAACTGTGTAATACTTCAATGCTGTTCAAACGGGAGCTTTACCAATCTCTTGAAATTCTCCATAAAGACCAGGAAGTTAGTCTTTAAGGCGCTTCGCCAGGCTTGTTGGGCTCATGTTCATGAGTTTAGCTGCCTGTCTATGCCTGCCTCTCTGCAGCAGTGCTGTCAATAATTTAAATTTTTAGCATCAATTCATATCTGAGCATCAATTTTTCTGCCAACCCTACTAGAAGAAAAAAATAAAAAGTACCACAGCACTTTCAGATATTTGGTATGAAAAGGTAGCGTAAGTAACAGTTCTGGGGACATCCCTAATTACAACTGTCAACCACATCACTGCACAGAAGGGAGCATCCGTCTGTGACGGCACGCTAGGATGTAACTCGAATGGCACTCACCCTCAGTTAAACTAATGTTTAGCTGGATGTATTATGGTAGAAAGAAGATAGTTTTTGCATGAACCAATAGCGTCTCTCAGTGCCCTCGCCTCACTAAAGGTTTTTGCTGTTTTTGCCTCTGGGCTCTGGAGTAGTCTGCCTTCCCATATAAGAACCTGTTCATATATCGATCATCTTTTCAGCTGCTTTTAGTCACATCTGAGGTCCCTCGTGGTTTGGTCAAGCAGTTAGAATTTAGTTATGTTTTTATTCTTATTTTCCTTATTATGTTGTTTGTTTATATGAGTTCTGTGTTTTGGGTTCTTGGAAACCTAGACTGCAAACTTTGGGTAAGCTTCTGGTGTTTTATAATAGGCTATATAAAACCAACTAGACTTGAACCGGCACACAACAAGATTTGTTTGTATTTTTGCACTTTGAGCACCACAGCACCACTTCGTTTAAAAGACGCATCAATAACAATCCAACCCCTGACCCTTTAAATGCATTTTGGTTTCAACACAACATCACAGATTTCCTTAGACTGTCACATTTTTACTTAAGTAATCTGAGGATTTCTTCCAGCATCGGAAATAATAATAATATGTAACAACTTACAATATGTAGTAATTTTCATTTATTTTTCCTCACATTTACAAACTGTAGCAAACTTTGAAGACAGATAAGACTGCAGAATAGCTTGCACTTCCCTCCTGAAGTTTCCATAATTGGTGACACTAAGAACAGAAAGTTTTATATCTAGACAAATGGCTAACTGAGCATGTCGCAAGCTGATAAGACGCAGCACTTCTGGTGATCTCACAGCACACAAATTGGATGCAAATCTATGTGCAGATGCTATTCAAATGGAGCCCGGGCATCAAAGGGGCCTTGCTGAGCAGCGAGTCATTGAAAAGCTCAGCGTGAACATGTATCTCCCCGCTTCGCTGGCTCAAAGCAGGAGTCTCCCACTGCACAGAGGCCATTCTGTAAAGGATCCTGTTTCACTGCAACGTATGTGTCCAAACTGAAAGTACAGCTTATGTTCCTGATACGTAAACAAACATGAAGGAGTGTGTTTTACAGGAGCACTGAGCTTAAGGGTACAAGGGGAAAGTCTGTGCATATACTTAAAGTTTAAATGCATCTTTTATGTACTTCAAATAAATTATATTGTTTGCTTAAAGTTTCAGTATCAATACAGTCCTGCTGAGAAAAAAATTGACAGAGCGATTTGGATTTTGGCACCGCAAAGAGAACTTGTTATCACGACTGAGCACAGCTCTAAGTCCTGAGTCATGCCTGAGCTGTCTCTGACAACAGTTGGACAGCAATCTAAACAGATACGATGAAGCACAGTGGCCCACTTCAGAGTCATGACACAGTAATCGTGAGTCAGCTCGAGCTCGGTTTGCCAGCAGCCGCCGTGTGACGGTAAGCGGCCCTGCCGTGGTGTTGCTTTGTGCCAGAGCAGCGTTTTTCACTGCTGACCGTCACCTGACTCAGAGAAACGCTGAGCTGGGGAGGAGCTACACTGCACTCAAACAAAGGACACTTTCAACTCATCAGGTGTACTGTATATGTCCTGTTGAGGCCACCGCACTTCTGCGGTACGTTTCTGTGCACCTAACTAGAGACTTTCAGGAATACAGACAGTTAAAACACAAACACACTTTCCTGCTTCAGAATTACTTGAAAATCCCTCAAGATGTTTAATTCTGCAGATAGCCAGAGGGATTAATCAATATTGTATGTCAGAAAAAAAAAACATCTGTAGTTCCTCACTTCCTCTTTCTATGTTTCAAATTGTTTCATTGTGGCAACCAGCACAATGGAAATGCATTCACAAATTAGAGTTTTTTGCTGGTTGCTGATTATCCGTTTCCAAAGTAATCAAAAAAAAAAATGCTGATTTGTTTTAACGTTAATGGGAGAGTCTCGAGGGACGGCTCCATGGCGAGGGTCATATGAGGGCGTTGCAAACCTTTTAATAGGTGGTTTGCTTGTTTTTCTATGACTAAAATGTTATCTGTGATGAAGCTCTCTGCATCAAAAAGGGAAAAATAATAAGACTTGTTTATTCAATTTCTTATATTCACATAGCCTTAATCATGGCATTACACAAATTAGAAAAATAAAATGTTTGAAGAAACCACCTAGGTTAAAATATTACCTCTGGATGAGCCATGTTTGTAAAATGCCCACTAAATGTTGAGCGATATTAAGAAAATACACAAAACATAGTTGAGTTCCAGCGTTGAGCCATAAAAACAGTGCAGCCCGGTCTTGTTTATACATGGGATCCTCCTGAGAGCCAGACATACAAAAATTAAGCTTTGCGATCATCACTTCCACCTGTGAGTCAAACAGAGAAGTGGTAAATCTTTCAGTTCAGAAAATAAACCTGAACTGAAAATCTGCTTCAAGAGAGACGAGCATCACCAAAGATCCAAGTAATACAAACGCATACACCTCAGTTAGAGCTTCTGTGGCCTATTCGGCTCAGCTTCAGGGGCCATCGACTTGCTTTAACATGAAACAGCCCTTCAAAGTGGCGCGTTTATGTCACAAAAGACTGGCCAGCCTGCTGCTGACCCCCAAAAAACATCCAAATTTAGCTTAAATATTATATTTTTCAGAATACCCTTATCATAAAAGCTAAACCTAACACTACCATCTGAATACATGCACCACATACTTTCCAACAATTACATGTGCAATAGCACTTGTAATTCTAGCTTAATGCAGTATATAAAACAGTGTATAAAACCCTTTAAGACATCTGAAATGATTGCCTGTATATTTTTCCTCATTGCTGATTTCAATAAACAGCACCTATAACTTACACTGCAGGTGGCATAAAAAAAAAAACTGGGATCATATTCTTGCACAGCTGGCTATCTAACGACCTACATCCACGCAGGATGACCAAAAATGGCCACCCAAATGTGAACGATGTTGATTAGACTGGCACTGCGATCGGCTGCTGTTTTTTAATATGTGTGATCATTTCTCAAGCTTGCATTAGAAGAACTATCTTGCAGAAATACTGCTGATTTCCCCCAGAAAGTTTTGATGTAGGCACACCAGCCCCACATGCAATGACTGCTGCAAATACCAGAAAAAACTCTAACACTTTA
The DNA here is from genome assembly GCA_024447675.2 of Pterophyllum scalare. Lineage (NCBI taxonomy): Eukaryota > Metazoa > Chordata > Actinopteri > Cichliformes > Cichlidae > Pterophyllum > Pterophyllum scalare. The sequence continues at coordinate 51,897 of JAMQGT020013278.1, forward strand.
ATGAAACCAGGTTCACTGAGGGAAAATGAGCAGTGAGTGCGAAATGTGTCATTTAGTAACCACTCGACTGAGATGAGATTCAGATGGATCAGTGATTGGTTCTATTAATCTATCCCATCTTACGGACTTTGAGGTTTTTTTAATTTCTTTTTTCTTCCCTGTTTTGCTCCTAAGAGAAACCCTGCGCTTGGATATTTTAGGGCATCACAGCTAAACCACTATATTTCATCAATAGACTATATTGGCTGTGCTGCACTACATGAAATAAAGTGTAAAGAACTTCATACAAATAAAACCAACTAAAAGGCCCAACACATGCAGCTTAGGTGAGAAAATATTGTGGCATCTGTGTTTCTCCTCTGACTTTTCCGAGCTGGATTAGAAGTTTTAATTTAAAAAAAGAAAAAGTTGAGAAATGGAAGAAATAAAAGAAAAACTACATGGGAAAAGAGGAAGAGTTTGAAAAGAGTTTAGGAGGACATATATGCATAAATCTGCCCCCTGAAGAGCTCCTAACCAGTCAAGACTACACAATTAGCTGCTACTGTGACTGCTGTACCACCCTCCCTCCTGATGTCCATCCACCAGCCACAGCACCTGCCAGCACTTCACACAGCTTAAACCACTCTGCTGCCTCGTCACTCTGCCAAGGGCTCTCCACTACACACCAACAAGCAGCCGGCCGGCTCTCCTACTGTTCTGGGTTACCGGGGTGGGGCTGCAGAGGGGAGGTGTCTGTTACTACTTGTAATGAGATCTGCTGCAAGCACTTCACAGAAGCTGCTGTTCCTGCTTACCGTCGCAAATGAAGTGACGTCAGGAGCGTGCAGGCTAATCCTGCAGGAAACTGAGAAAGAAGAGGAGGGCAGGGAGCTGAGATGTCGGTCAGCCGTCGCTGCTGCCGTAGAATTTAAATGTACATCACAAACAGCACAGAGTCATCAGCACACAATGTGACGTGCCTGCAGGGAGTCAACTCTAACTGGCCATGAGTGCTGGTGAAGCAGACGATCAATAGCAGCCACTGATTGAAATTCAGACGTTCAATATTTGTCCCACTTTAGAAAAGTGTAGGACTACAGCAGAACAATAGCCCCCGGACTCAATTTTTATTATGACACTCCCTATCCCGAGGACTCACATATCATCATTCTAAGCTCACAGGATCATTTTCTTCATCTGTGACATTAACCTCTACATTTTCATTTACTGCCTCTCATCTCTTACTGGCCACCTAGGAAGGCTTAATCACTGCAGTGAATTTTCATCCTTCTGAATTAGACTTAATTGCCCACAGTGTAAATAAAATCCTAAGAAACATCCCAGCTTCATTGTTCAAATGCTGCAATTGCCCATTTACTACACACAAAGCAAATAAGAGTGATGCACCACCCTGTGTGTAGTGGAAGACTGGCTTCCTGATAAGGCTGGAGGGAGATTTTTAACATGCCCAGACTAAAACATGCAAGGAGGGGGAAGAAAAAAAACATCTTTTGCCTAAATCCAATGCCACCCACTCAGTCACACAACGGGGACCCAGATAGAGGAGAGAAAGGAAAGAAATATGATGGCTAAGATGTTTCAAACTAATGTTCTGGGAAGATCTTTGATTAACAGGAGCCTAAAATGATTGTTTTTAACCCTATATCTGATAGTATTTTCACCTCCACTTTGTCACTGAACATCCACTGTCAGCTAAGCCATCCGGGGAACAATCTTGCATCATGTGGGAAGTGATGTCTTCGTCAATTTCCACCAGCAGCAGGAGCAGAAGCAGATTTTTTGATGAACATGAGAAGAAGAGTAGCTGGGATAGCAAGTGTAAGTGCTGAGGGATGCCCTGGCTAAACAGGGAAAGTAACACTCAAAAAACACTAATGTCAAGAGATTAGATTCAGGAATTCAGGAATTATATTACAGTTACTAGGAATCCAGTATTCTGGATGTGCAATTGTTTTCTGGCAATTTCATAGAGAGACTATTCTGGCACATGCTCATATAAAAATGGCGGCAAACTGATTCCTGGAAAAGTTGTTTAATTTTACCATGTTTTTAAGCTGCTTTGGTTTGTGAAACAACAGCTCGGTTGGCTTAGCTTAGCAATAAGACTGGAAATAAGGTCAAACAGTCCACAAAGAAAAATCCAACTTTAAGACTCACTAATTTAAGCCTCCATCACACAAACCTTGAGATCAGTCACCAGGCACTGGGGAAAAATGCGTATTCCCCAACCGGCTGACAAGTGGTTGCTGGCGGTCGCTAGGTGAGATTAGTCTCAAAGAGCATGCTTCACTAAAAACCTCCTTGCGACTGCTTTGGTCACTAACAGATTGCTGCAGTCGCCTGTAGTTTCTATGAAAGACACCAACTCATATCCAAACACTCGCTATTTACTCTCTGAACTGTGGTGAAACTAAGAAAACTGCAAAGCAAACCGGAAACAGAACGTTACCACTGCCACGGTAAGACACAACTTTTACTTCGTTTCCAGCCTGTGTTGTACTTTTCACAGATTCACAAACACTTGGCCAGTAGTTTGCAGACAAGTCTTCCATGCAAACTACATCCTAGCAATTGTCAGCAACCTCTAGCAACCACTCACCAACTGGTTGCAGAATACACACTTTTCCCTAGCAACAGTCAGTTAGAAAGGGTTTACTAACTGGTCTCTAGGCCTGCGTGAATGGGGCTTTACCAAGTGATTCCACAGCAACTGCCAGCAACAACTCGCAACTGGATGAGGAATATTAATTTTTCTTTTGGAACCAGTAGTTAGCAGGAGCTCACTGACCAGCCTCCCGGTCCGTGTGACTGAAACATAACAGGTTTCTCTTTCCACAAAAACTGAGGTATAGAAACAAAACTTCTCTCTTTTTTCTTAATGCTGTAGTTTAACCATTTTAAAATTTTAATAATTAGAAAACACTTTCAATTTTCTCGTGTAATTCTCAGCAAGAAGGCACCCCCCACACACACACAAAAAAAGCTGGTGTTTAACAGAGACTGTTACTTGTTACTTATAATGAGCAACACGCAGCTGATCACATGTTTCATGTAATATTTTTTATCTGCAAATGACAGACCGAGCAGAGGTGATCCCCTCCCCCTTAAAGCACCTGAAGAGCAAAGTCATTTGATAGCTCAAAAGCTAACCTCGCTGGTGATGATGAATTATTGACTTCAGGTTGACAATGTGACAATAGACGGCCCCTTTAACACTCTCTCTTTGTGCCGATACCTGAAAGCTCCTCTGTCCAAGTTTCTTCTTCCACTCACTGCCTCCTCCCTCCCACTCTGCTCTCCTTTCTCTCCCCCTGAGCTATACCCACACAGCTACTGAATGGAAAGGTGTGCCTGCGCCCTGTTTTTATCATGGTATCTGTTTACTCAAAGCTTTTTCTTTTTTTTTTTATGTATAGGGAACGCACTGCAGCTGCTCCCATTACGAGGCTTAAAGCTAATACACTAGCATGTGCACAGACCCTCTGAATACAGTACAAACCCCCTCTTGGCTTCAAAGCAGTGAGCACATGCACTTGAGAACGCATGTGGTTTGATTAATAGCATTAGCGGAAGAAAGACTCGACTACATCCTTCCCATGTGGTGCATGAAAAATTCCTTGGAAACATGGAGACACATCACCTATAAACCCCCCTCTGGGTTGTATGCTATTGAAAACATGTGACCATAAGTGTGCAGCGGGTCCAGACGTGGTTGCATATTGAGCAGTTTATTCTTTGCTCAGCACTGTTGTCTCCACAGGAAATGCACCTTGACCCCAAAGCTCAGAGTTTATGTGGAATCTAAAAGACTCAGAGTCTGGGTTCTCAAAGTGACCACAAAGCCTTAAATGTAACAACAAACTACAGTCTGTTCAGGATTAATTGTCTTTTATGAAACTCTAAATGAAGCACAGCAGTCAAACTTATCCAAACCCGTGAAACTAAGTAATTAAAAGTCAGTGCACAATGGGCCTCGCAACTGTTTTAATGACCTATAACCGAGGGCTTGGGGCTGATTTCTGTACAGCATTTCTAAATTTGGAGCCTGAGAAAATAAGCTATGCAAGAATTTGCATCAGGGCCCTGGCATTTGGGAGCTGTTCAGATAAGAGCCCGGTAATTGCTCGCATTTGACTTTTCAAACAGTGTATTCTTACAAACTAAGACGCAGTGTTCAGCTGGATGAGGACAAATTAGCATGCACCTTCCTGAAACAAATAAAGGTGAAAGTGTTCAGGGATGGGAATTTCAACAAGAGCATGGAAATGTTTTTCCAGGCCAAGAAAGGATGAGAAGTTGTGCAGTGGTCCAGCCTTCCCCCTTCTGACGGCTGGGAACAGCTTTCTCAACCGCTGGCTCTCACCACATGGCGACACACAGAGGAGATGCATCCCAAGAGAGTAAAAATGCAATGCTGCATGATTATTCAGTTAGTAAAGATGGAAAACAACAGATTCTTCCAGCATATGATCAGAAAAAAAAAAAAACTGTATCTGGAAAAAAATATTCAGGTGAAAAGTTAGAACTGAACCACTAAATCTGGACAATTTATCTAATAGTTTTTTAGACTAAAAACACACTCATGCCAGAGGAAAAGATGCACCACTTTAAGACAGGTACAGGCCAGCCAGTGAGTTCTCAGCAAATAGTCCTCTTCAAAATTGTGCACCATATAAGGAAACTGACTGGGCATGAAGTGGAAACGGACATTTGCCCCTCTAATTCAAGCACTCTTTACTCAGAAATAAAAACCATCTTAACCACACAAGTTTTATGCCTTTACCTTGAACAGTTGCAGCGCTATTTCCTTGCCAAATCCTGTCAACATAGGCACCTACCAAACTCCTCAAAAACGGCCCTTGTGGTTGAAGAAATAAGGTGTCTTCAGGTCTCAGTTTTCACACACACACACACACGTACACTCACAAGATAGAAACAATACTGGCTTCATACCATAGCTGGTAATCATGAAAACTCATTGGGTTACATCTGAGAACCATTACTGTCTAATTGTGTGCCAATGCATCTAGTAGTTCTTCCAAAAATTATTAACTTAGCGAGGGAACAATCACATAAGAAGCAATTAAAGTTAAAACCTCCTTTACTTTGACATTTCCTGGGCAAACGGTGACACCAGTTCTCCAACTAAAGCCCCAGCAGACTAAAACCCCTTCCTGAGAGACAGAGTCAGGTTATATAGGAGTCATTAGACACAGGTCAGAGTCTTCTGACACACCGTACATCAGCCAGAAGCTTCAGGCCATAAAGAGGAGAGGTTTTCCTCCTGACTGAAAGCTTCTCATTAGCAGCAGATAACAAGATGTTTCGGTTAATTATGAAACTGACTCCATCAAACCCACATCGTGTTCACACCGGATCAGTTTACAGGCAGAATTTTTTTTTAAAAAAAAAAAGAAGAATAAAGGAGGCAGAAAAAAAAAAAAAAAAGCTTTCTGGTGGGAAATTGCAGGTTTGAATCCCAAATGAGATAACTGGGAGAAAAGCAGAAATGTTCTGTTTTTCATGGGAATGGGTACATGGCAACAGGTTGACAGTAATTGCTTCTTGGATGAATAAAAATCAATTTCAGTCAAAATCGTGAACAATTCTGAGCCATTTAACCACTGATTACCAATTCAAGGCAGAACAATTTGCTCCTTCAGTTTCTGGTATATAAAGGGTAGACTTCTCCTCTAACCATACCCCTCCAGCTGAGCTAGGAGCACGCACATAAAACTTCTCATGACGGGGAGAGTGGATGAACCTGGGCCCTCTCAGCCCGGGTGTCATCATGTGACCCCATCAATACAGAAAAACGAGACAGAGCCCTGAGAGCCCTGACCGGGGCATCGTGACTGCTTCTCTGAGGAGCCCGTGTTGGGATTTATAGTCTGGCTGCGGTAAGTACAATAATAACCGTAAGGAGGGTGGCCAGCACCTGGGAGTCCTTGTCTTTCATTCACATCTCAAATTTTGAGACTCTTTAGTGTTTCACAGGGAGCTGCAGCCACCCTGACAGATGACTAAGTGATGGAGAAATGGGTGCTGAACCACCTCCTGCAAACAAACAGACAAAAAGTTGCTCACCTCCCTGAAGCATCTCTGAATCAGACACAGGCGGCATCTGAGAAACAACTGGGATTTTTTTCACTGTCTCACCTTTTTTTAAAGGAACAATTCAAGACTTTTTAAAAATGTCCCCTAAATACAAAGCTACAGCCCTGAAACAGGGGAGAGTGGCTAACGCTTACCAGCATCTCTGAAGCTCATTTTTTTAATATTTTGCTTCCAAGGAGCGAGACACTTGTAAGTTTTTTTAAGTGGTCTTGAGCAATAGTTCTTCAGGCTTTCTGAAGTTCTTTGGATGGTTTTTTCAGATCAAATCAAATTCTAAGAAAGCTTGCCTAAGAGAGTTCAGGCTGCGTTGAAGAAAAGTGGCCATAACAAATACTTTCAAACTCATCAGAGCTTGAAAGTCTGTTTTTGCCTTACATACTGTATTATCATGTATGTTTGCACATGTTTTATTAAATTGCTGTACCAATGTCCCATTTTCCTAGCAAGCTATAAAGAAATGTAGACACTGCTTAGGTATCTTTATGAGAGAAAATGCTTTTTCCTCTCATTATATTTGTTGCCTGTCTAGTCCTGAGGACGCAGATAAGAACTTCTCACATGTTAAAGCATGACTGTGGACGTATCTTCAGACTCCGGCTTTGACGAGTGCACATTTTTGTGAAGAATGCGTAACACACTGGGAGTGTTTTACATTTGTGCTGGTTGAGCAACAGCTCTTCCCAGTGGACTCCAACATGCAGACTGTGTGAGTGTGTGTGTGATATTGTGTGGGTTATATTATATATTTAAACAAACTAAATTCACATTTGTAAATCTGTGTTTACAAATTCACCCTCACAAGTTAAAATAATGAATCTTCCCTTTTGTCGTTCATATTTTCTGCATATCTCGGTCTTATCCTGCATTTTATCCATGCTTTATTTAAAGTGTGATTATAAGATTTACAAATGTAAACAACCCCGTTTCCTTCATTAGGTCATTGACAAAATTACATTTTACTGGCTCAAAATATCAGTCAAGCACTATGTACACAGCAATGTGAGTTTAGGTGCAGTCCTCGGTGACACTGGGTATCTGGGCTCAATGACAGGCAGCAGCATGGAAAACATCACGTGACACAGGCAGACAGTTTACTGAAAATGGAAAATAAATGTGACACACTCTTCAGCCTGCTCATGTTTTATGTAGTGAAGAGGAGCAACATTTCAGCACATAACGCCTTCATCAGTGTGGAGAGCAGAGCTGCCTGCCACCCAGAGAGACGAGGGTGGGTGGCTGAAGAGGGGTTTAGTCTTTTGACATGCCCCACTTCGTCACCACCGGTCTGACACTCTTCTCCTTTTGTTAAAAAAAAAAACACAAAAAAAAAACAGGGTTTGCAAAGGTGCATCATGGGAACAGAGGAATTTGATGACAGGAAGCATTTTGCGAGGTGGCCAGAGCTGACATTACACATCCTATTATGCAATGTAGCAAACAGCTGCCAGTGTGGAACAAAACACTCATCTCTTTTTGGTTTTCTTACTAGAACTAAAGCGTCACGCTGTCATTCAAGTGTTGAGTCAGTTTCCTGAATGCTGAAACTTGTCAGATAACATTATCAAATAAATTCCTTTTTTTTTGCTGGTAATGATTGATGGTTTTTAGGGCAGCGAGTAGCCAACTGCAGATTAACAGACTGCTTGTTTAGAGACCTAAAATATTCATGTATGGCAAAGGAAAATGGGAAATTATTTCATGGGAAAAATTTTAAACAGAAAATGTTTGGAATTTTTTACTTCAGTTGTCAAAATTGTTGCCTGTCAAATTTATTAATCAACAGGTCATTGCAGCTATAATACACATTTGCAGTTACCGTGATGTCATTTCTTCCAGAAGCAGTTAAATGTCTGTGTGTGGACGTAGGTCAGGACGTCAAATTTGGAAGTGTGCTGCCTGCGACAGCCCCGCCCAGTGTTGATTGGTCACAGTGGTGACTGATTCTTTTCACATACACTTCCTACATTTGTATGACATAGAAAGGCAAGCCTGTGCAAAGCCTTCTAGCCGTCACAGCACACTAATTCACTGACATCACAATTCAGAGAAATCTATTAACCAACACACTGATTCTGCAGCTGTCAGTCACCACAAATTAGTGAGACACACCACTTTTCATCTCTTTACCTCAGATGGCAGGTATGCTCTGTGTCTGTCTGCACTTTATTGGCAAAAGTGAACAAATCATGAGATCAGAGGGTCTGATGTGCAACCTGGCTTGTATAGTCTGGCCAGGGGAATGTGGGTGTGGGTTGGGAACACAGAATTTAGGGGTGTGTGAGATGGGAAGTAGGAGGCGGGAGGGTTACAGGCAGAACCGGTGGAACGTGCTGCAGCTCATATCCTTATAAGGACAAACCTGGACAAATTAACTAGAGGAGTTAACACCTGAACTCCACCTTCCAGCTACAGAAAAACAAAATGACAAAATATCAAAGGAGGGTGACGATAAAGTTCATTCAAGGTGATACATAAGCAATGCAACATGTTGTAAAGGTGAGAATATGTGAGCTTTACGTAACCTCTGGTTTGCAAAGACATTAGGATTTCAAGATGAGAAGATATCTTCATGTGTGGGGGTCAGGTTAAGACTTGTATCAGACTCCAAATATTTTAAGTACTCTCAGACATGCTAGGTTTGTGTGTGTGTGTGTTGGAGTGAATTGCAAAATAGGCTGGAAAAAAGCCCTCACCTGCGCAGTGTGCTTTTTTTTTGTACTTTTGCACTGTTAAAAGTTTAAAAGATGCTTACACAGTAAAGAACCACAAAATATGGAAAGCATTAATTTGGCTGTAAAATATTTCCTGCCTAATTATCACATCTTGTCAAGCCAAAGAGTGGTCTGCATTAGTATCTAAACAACAGTGAGCTGGTATAACTCCAGTTATATTCACATGATTTCAGACTTCTGCCTGCACATAGCAAACACATTCAAATGATCGACTATCATTTCATTCTGTTTAAATGAGCAGACCAACTTCTTAAAGGCTAAAGCCCTTAAACACTAAGATCAGAATAAAGAAAGTTATGGGGACAGACTGAAAGCATGAAAGGCTTCCAAGTTATCTTGTTCATCAGCAGCAAAGCTGATTGCTGAAGCCTGGGAGGAATTTTGCATGCTTTGTGTTTCTGTGTGCACACATGCACATGCATGAGTGTGCACACGAGTGGCAATTATCCATGTCCTCCTTGGGGCACAGGAGGTGCAGGCCTGCAAAGAGAGAGGGGGCTGCTGTCCCTCTCAGTCTGTAATTGTGTCTGGACAGATCTCAACATAACTTTATCAGTGCTCTCAGAGGAGGCAAGAATTACATGAATAAGAAATTCCTGCTGGTTGCAGGATGATTAGATCAATGAGGGCCATGCAGGCGCAGAAATGTGCAGGTCATCACAGGAAAGTGTTTCACCACAAATCCGGACTTGTTTGTGATATGGGCTGAACTAAACGGCAAGGTGAAACTGCATCCTCCAGGCCTATGCAAACTCTGTCTTTGCTGCATGATGACTTCTATACACTGGAAAGGGCACCAAAGGAGCAGCAGCATGAGGCAATGACCTCCTGATGTCCGAAGCAGCTCTGTCTACTGTTCACACCTGACATCAGCCACGCATACCTTTCCTTTACTTCCCCTTTATCTGCTTTCGACCGGTAGCAGCCTGCCGATGACATAATCCAGGAAACCAGAAGTCGAGAGCTTCGTAGAGCAAGAAAGAAAGTCGGGGAGAAGTTTTCCAGCAGCAGCGAGAGGGGCCGTTTATTACCATTTTTGGGCACGCTTGCTCCCATGCAAGCCCAGCCCAAACCACAGCGCTTACTCAGATTCCACAGCGTTTTTCTTCCCCCTTTTTCAAAGCAGAGGACAAGTATGGGGAGCAGGGAGGGAAAAAGTAGCACCCGTTCTCTTAACAGACCTTTCATATTCAGTTTGGTGAACGGGCAGCTGCTGTGGGACGCATGTAGAAGGTCTGGGCTCGTTAAGACGTCTTAAAGCGCTTTATTGAAAATATAAACTGTGTGCAGGTCGGGTTACAGAGCTCATAATCACCCAAAAGAGAGAAAAAAATAAAGTCAACCAGCTAACTCCCTATCACTGGTAATAACACCGCAAACAACTTCCTAAAACACAAGTACTCTTTCGTTCGTGGCGCTGGAAAATACACACAATCCGCGCGTAAAATCGCTAAATAAAGAGGAGTCAGTGACTTATGGTGGGTTTACCCCCCTTCTCACACAAATACACTCCATCCCCGGGTTGTTAAGCACGGCCTAATCCACGTCGCATCATAAGCCAGATGACAGGAGGGGCCAGGCACACACCATATGCAGTCAAGCGCATGGCTGACATCTGTTGCGCTGGAAAGGTGGCTGTCCCGTCCGCCTTGTAATTGTTTTTCTCCCCTTCTACTGTTTCTCTCCTGGCGCATGCAAAGTGCTGCTTCGGGACATTTTATTTACGTATATAGAAATGCTACGGAGGATATGTGCAAGTCTCTGCGAGATCTGTAGATGAGAAAAGTTTTGGAGCCGCAGATAAAAGTAGTCGAAGATACCGCACAGGTGAATATCGCCGGGATAATGAGCCTGATAATTAAATCAAACCACTGCCAGCTGTTCTTTTTCTTTTTTTTTTGGTCCCGCTGGCTCTCTCCCGGCTCCACTAATGGATCAATCTGCTACCAAAGTCGCCAAGCGCACATCCCAGCGGATATGTGGCGACTATATTAATGAGCTGCATTATTAGAGACTGATTATTAAAACAGGCAACCACCCCACTTCCGCACAGGAGGTAGAAGGAAGTCAAACCCCCTACCTTTCTCTGCTGCTTCTCCCATGCAGGATCCAAGAGGAGATCCCGATCCCAGTCATCTTCTTGTTGCATATAGTCACCGTCTCCATCATAGTGATCCATATTATACATTTATTTAAAAAAGCTTTATATATATAGACGCTCTCAAATTGTCTCGTAAGTCCTCCGGTCCTCGGTGAGGTGATGTTTTTACAGCAGCTCAGTCTACTCTCCTCCAAGCATTCAAGACGGTGTGCGGATGAAATTAACGGTCCACCCCCGGCTTCCCTCTCTCTCTCTCTCTCTCTTTCTCGCTCTCTCTCCCTCCAACTCTGCCTCTCTTCTTCCTCTATCTGCTCTTAATTTTTTTTTTCCAAGCAGGAGCACTCAGCCGTAAGCAAGCAGGAAGGCAGGCTGGCAGGCGGTAGGCAGGACTAGTATCAAGGAGCGACGGACGCAAAAACTTTGCTTCAGACAAATTGGAATCGATAGCACACCGAGGACTCTGATTGGACGCCTCTGGACCTTAGGCCCCGCCTCCGTGAAGCAGAGTGGCTATTTGGGCTGTCAGTGGTGAGGCTTTATAACCAAGGTTGACTGCCTGGATCGAGCCAAATATCTGTCAGCCTGTAATCAGGGCAAAGTAAGTGTAGCGCGTTACTTTAAGCGATTTAATTGAAGGTGCACGTGTTTAAAAAGTGATTTTGTTATTGAAACAATTAAGGCAGTTATCGTTACTTAAAGAAAAGTATCAAAAGATGTACAATTGCATTTAAAGTGAAGTAGAGGACAGTAACTTTATTCAAGTGGCTTACTGTGGGCAGGGGTGTTTTTAAATGGGGTGGGTAAGGGGTGGAGGAGCCGCCCCAGGATATTGAGAACAGAAGTAAAAATCAGTGTAGAAAACTATCAAAGAAAACACGATTTTCAGGCTCATGTGCAGCCCTGCGTCCTATTACCGACTTCTCATTAGAAAAGTGGAACTGCAAAGAGAACTTCACCTTATGTTGGATAATTATTCTGCTGGAGATGAACGTACTTAGGCTTTTTACTCAAAGAAAATATTTCATATTTCTGTTTTCGCAGTGCGTACTAATTATATCAATGGCCTTAATTGAAACTGAATAGGCTGTTGCCTATAACTTTTTAACATAAAAGTTTAAATCAAAAGTAGGCATAGATGTTGTAAGAAGGGATATACAAAAAGTGTCAAACAGTGTCAACTTGACAACTGTATCTATATTTTAAGAAGACAACCATATGGCTTGTATCTGCGAACTAGAATCGTTTCTACAACTGCAAAACAAACAAGGGAGTGGTTTCAAGGAGGCCTGCCTTACTTTTGTGGAGGTCCACTCAAAGTTTAGGTTACTATTGAGATCCTTTGTAACAGTTTTGATATAAGCTCATAGTAGAATCTATTTAGCCATGAGTGTCTCTGAATTATATAAAGAATAATGTAGAAAGAAAATCAAATCTGTGCCAAAACTGATCCCCGTGGAACACATCCTACGTGACAGATGCAAAAAGAGATGCAAAGTATGAATGAATGAAACCGCACTGACACTGCAGGCAAAGGTGTTGTATATCAGTAAGTAGGGATGAACAAAAATGGTCTCACTTAAAATATTTCCAAATAAAATTATGTAAAATGTTACCTTCCACTCAATCTTAACTTATAACTCATAACACGGCGTACATTTCAATATTAGCAGAAGTCTCGGAGTCGCAAAAGCAGTCATCTCAGTTTGAAAACTATGCCATACCTTTAAATATTGTGCAGTTGTATTATTTGAAATGATTGAATTGCAATTCATGTAATGACACTTAAAAAGCACGTTAGTCATAAGACATAAGTCAGAACATTTGATAACTATTCTCACATTTTAAGAAGATGACCATATGATTACAAAATAACAGTATAAGGCAATGTGTAATTTAACATGTGGTGCAAAGTAGCATAAAAATTAAACACATCTCAGGTGATCAAAGTAATTGATCACCTGCTACTTAAATACAGCAGGTGATCAACTGGTTTTGTACACCACAATGAAGAAATTATTTTGTTACTAAGTAAAAGTCATGCATACTTACACTGCATCCAGTATAAAAAGTATTTATTATGTGTGATATTATTGGCATATGGAACTGGCAGCTTGCACATCTGGAAAGGCACCATTATTCCTGAAGGGTATATGCAGGTTTTAGAACAGCATATGCTCCCATCCAGATAACTTCTTTTTTTCAGGGAAGGTCTTGCATGTTTCAGCAAGACAATGTCCATACTGCATCTATCACAACAGCATGGCTTCACAGCAGAAGAGTGCGGGTCCTGAACTGGCCTGCCTGCAGTCCAGACCTTTCACTGACTGAAAACATTTGTTGCATCGTGAAATAAAAAATGCGACAGAAAAGCCTCAGGACTGCTGAGCAGCTAGAAGCCTCTAGACAAGAACGGGACAACATTCGTCTCCTAAAAAAATCCAGCATCCGGTCTCCTCAGTTCCCAGATGTGTACAGACTGCTGCTAAAAGAAGAAGCCCCACCTTTTTTGAGACATGTTGGTGCCGTTAAATTCAAAATGACCTTTTTTTTCTTTTTTTTTTCTTTTCTTAAAATTGTACATTTTCTCATTTTAAACTTCTGATGTGTTTTCTCTGTTCCATTATGAATTAAATATGGGTTTATGAGATTTGCAAACCATTACACTCACCTTTTTACATTTTACAGAGTGTCCCAATGTTTTTGAAATTGGGGTTGCATTTCACACTTTCTTTGTATGATTTTTAAAAAAAAGTTTTTTTAAATTAAGATTTAAATAATAAGTTAATCAAAGGACTTCATCAGTGTAACCTTTGTCAACCCAAGTTATTATTCCAAGTTTAAGGAAGTCATAAATGTGTAATCAAGCAGTTTTTCAGTTTAATAAACATCCAACTTCAAGGGAGCCAGGTAACAAATTATTTTAAGATAGATCCACTTGTTAATTTTTTAAAGTGTACTGTACACTGTAGCATTGACTGGGTGCAGGAGCCCAAAGAAGCCAGCTTCTGTTGGAAGTGATGCAAAATGACTGAGATAAAATTCAACTATTACAACATAATGACTGCAGAGGCAAAATAGCTCCAAGCAGAAACAATATAGCTAATGCAAAATGACTCATCAGCCTATCATTAAGTACACGTGTTCAGCTGCCCATTAACAAAAATATCTATCATCCAATCACATGGCAGCTACTCAGTTAGCTCAGGCGTGTGGACATGGCCAAGATGACCTGCTGAAGATCAAACTGAGTGTCAGATTGAGAAAGAAAGGTGATTTAAGTGACAGGCTGCTGACAAAGGTGTAATAGTGTAGGTGGCACACTTGGGCTCCTTAGTACCAGCTGAGTGTCATTTCAACACCCCATCTTACCTGAGTAGTTGTTGCTGACCATGTCCACCCTTCATGACCACAGTGTACCCATCTTCTGATGGCTGCTCCCAGTGGGATAACTTGCCATGTCACTAAGCTCAAATGATCTCAAACGGGTCTCTTGAATGTGACAGTGTGTTCACTGTGCTCAAATGGCCCTCCACAGTCACCAGATTTCAATACAATAGAGCACCTCTGGGATTTGGTGAAACGGGAGAGTTGCGTCATGGATGTACAGTCGACAAATCTGCAGCAACTGTGCGATGCTATCGTGTTAATGTGGACTGAAAGGAAAGTGACCACAATGAGATGTTAAAACAGCAAAATAAAATACAAAAATGCTAAAAACAACAGAGATGCAAAATGACCACAAGAAGATGCCAGAAAAGCACTGAGGATTTTTCAGTCTGTCTTGCTCTTGGACAAGGTGGGTGAGGGGAGGCTTTTGTCTGCAAAAGGCTGTTATTCTCATAATCCGTCCATGCACTACAGTATGAAAGTTGTGAGTAGAAAGGTGAGTCACCACAAAGCTCCTGCAAACACGTGAAGAGACGGCCAAGTCTGTCTGCCTTGTACGGTAAAACTGACTATCATTCTCTGTCACATACACACACACACACACACACACGGAGCAGGAAAGCGGGATAGCCCTGACAGTCCGGAGAAAGTAGAGCTCTTCCATATATGGACAAACTTCCAGTGGTAAGTGTTTGGAAAAGTGATGTCACAGTCAGAGAGCAGACTGCCAGCTCACTGCCTGCACAGGCCCCGGCCACCGCTCTGCACCTACAGAGGAGCAGAAAGAGGCATGCAGCAGCAGCTCTGTGGCTCAAAGATAACAGAAGACCAGAGGCAGCTGACTGCAGCTTTTTACTAACAGAGTTTGGACTCAATTATACACACTTCCATTAGCTAATTAGCCTAAAGCCATTTGAAGAACAAAGCAATTCATTACATTTACATTTAATATTAGCTCAGAAACAGCTGGCTAAAAGGCTGTACAGTGTTCATTATCTCTGTGAAATAAGTCCTGTAAGTACTAATGATTTAATTAGTTTATAAAAAAAGATGCACTTTATTAAGAATGCAGAGTTTGCAGCCTCACTGTTTGTTCTACAGGGCTATGTGGCTAAGAAGCTAAGTAGCCATCAGCATGCTAACAATGAGCCAATATGCCAATGTTTAGCCAGTTCCCCTTCGAATAAACTTAGTTGTTAGCATGCTGTGAAGGTTCTCAGTCATCCTAAGTGTTTGAACTGAAGGCAACTGGATTTCTTTTTGTTCTGTGAAGAAGTTTCACCTCTCTGAGTCGCTCCTATAGTTCTAAAAACCGATGGAGACTCCCTCTCGTGGGTTTGCCCCTAGAGGTGGCGCTGAGAGTCGCTGACCTCCCTGTCATTATGTGATTTAAGGGTCACGTGAGCCAAGGTGCGACTCATGGTGTGATGTGATTCCACTGGAAGCTTCCACGTTCCCAGTCAGAATTTTCAAGTGGAATGCCCCCTCGAGTTGGAGTTCCAACTCCGAAGGTCAGAGCAACCCCAGCAACCCCGGCTTCAGAATCCAAGATGGCTGTAGAGCACATAAACAGCAGTAAAACTGTAAAACCTGTGATCTGTATGGCCACTGTTGTGTATTTGGTTCTGGCTAAATAAGCCATACGCAGAGTACTGACCAGGTTTCATCCATGAATGCCTGCAGTGGCATTTCTAAGCACAATAAAAAACAAGCATTACACTGTATTCATAGTTATGTATGAATGGGTCTGCTTGCATTTCTGACTTTACCACTGAAATGCATTCAGCACAGGATTGCTGTCACTTGCAGCTCCAGCATCCGACAAGGTGTTAGTCATTCATGAAAAACTTGATCTTAAAGAATCAAGATCTCGCAGCCTATCAGTCTGGGAAGGGTTATAAGGCCAGGTCCATATAACTTAGTCCACCATTCTACAGTGAGAAAGATTATTCACAAGAGGGAAACATTCAAGACAGTTGCCAATCTTCCCGAGAGTGGACGTTCCAGCAAATTCACCCGTGCAACACTCAGAGGAAATACAAAAAAACAATACAAAACCCAAGAACTACATCTTAGACTCTCCTGGGCTTACTTAGCATGTTAAATATTAAAGTTCTTGACAGTACAATTAAAAAAAGACTGAACAAGTATGGCTTGTTTGGAAGGGCTTCCAGGACAAAAACCTCCACTCTTGAAAAAGAACATGGCAGCACAGTTTAGATTTGCAAAGTTGTATCTGAACAAACTACAAGACGTTTGGAACTATGTCCTTCTGGACACAAAAGGCCAAAGTGGAAATGTTTAATACACAGAGAGACCAAACCAAAAGGATAGCAGCACAAACACCTCATACCAACTGTCAGCACGGTGATAGAGGGGTGATGACGTGGGCTTGTTTTGCAGCCATAGGACCTGGGCACCTTGCAGTCATTGAGTCAACCAGGAACTCCTCTGTATACCAAAGTACTCTAGAGTCAAATATGAGGCCGTCTGTCCCAACAGCGAAAGCTTTGCCCAAACTGGATCAGGAAAATGATCCATAACATAGCAGACAAATCTACAACAAAATGAAAGAATCGAGGTGCTGAAATGGCCCAATCAAAGTCCAGATCAATCTGATTGAAACGCTGTGGCAGGATATGAGCCGTGCATAAACAAATTCCCACAAACCTCAAAGAACTGAAGCAATGCTGTGCAGAAGAGTGGGCCAAAATTCCTCCACAATGATGCGGCAGACGGATAAGGTCCCACAGAAAACCATTACTTCAAGCTATTGCTGCTGAAAGTGGTTCTACAGGCTACTGAATCGTGAGATGCACTTAGTTTTTCACACACAGCTTCTACATTTTCACTTTGTTTCTGTTGAATAAAGACACAGTGTAATTTGCCATGTTTTGCTGGGTTTTAAAAATTTTTTTTTTTATGTTCTGATATGTAAAACCTTAGAACTGAAATAGGGTCTGTTTTCTTTTTACCATGACTGTAAATTAATGGCCATGTCAGCATTCCTGGTTTGATGCTTTTAGCAATCATGAGTTCCCCACCTTCACAGAAGCGCAGTACTAAATTGCTGGAGTGCCCCTTTAAGAGCTAACAATCCCTCAAAATCAGTAGGACACATCAGTCTAAAATTTCAGTCTGGACTGACCAACATTGTGATCCCTACAGCTATACTGGCTAATAAGGCTTCTATTTTTATGTTTTAAAACACACAGCCACACACACACACACACAAACTAATGGAAGCCCACCCCAGAGAGCAGCAACAGGAGCCCTAATTGGCCATCTGACAAAAGAGGCTCGTCCTCTCAGTGCTCCAAATGATGGCTTATTAAACGCATCAGTTAACTCATTCTAATTAACCACTGAAATATGTATAATTATTCTGGTGGCACACTCCACACCGCACACTTTGGGTGGGTAGACAAGGGGAATTTCTGTGCGGTCCAACTGCTTGACGTCAACATTTAGCAGAATCCCAGAATATCTTATGAAGAGTTAGTGGTGCAAAGACTCTCAGGCAAGCAGGTCGTGTGAAGAGCTGGTGCATTTGGCTCTGTCTGGTCTCTGGCAAGTTCCCAAGGTATTCCAGTCATGTCGGGAGGGGAATTCTTAAATAGCTGTCCTTGCTGTTAAAGCTGAGCCATGTATGGGATACTGCAGCACAGCCATGATAATCCTGTTGAGTTGTACATGTGTTTGGGTTTGTGGTCAAACATCAGGAGCCAAAACACCATCTGGGATCAAAAGAAACATACTGCAGGAACAGGATAAAGAACAGCATGACCCAGCCCAGAAGGAAAGTTTGGTGTTTTTAGAAGAAAGATAATGCAGCGGTTGGTGGGAGCTGACTGGAAGCTCAGGAGTCGAAAACCGAGACTGGGCTTAAAAGTTCCTAAAAACAAGGTTTCAAATATGTATCTAATCACAAAGTTATCAGCAGGACCAGTGTCCTTGGATGAGTATGCCTGTGATACAGTCAAGTATTCAGGCATATAATTTCTCTAAAGAGTGCATGACTCAAAGAGCTATGATACTGGAAAACACAGCAGCTGAATAGGAAAAAGTCACCCAGTCAAACTTAACGTTGTACTCGGTGATAATCAAACACCCAAGAGCTTAAAGTGACACATTTTCGTGTCGGGTGACTCCTGAAATTACACAAATCAGTCTGTTTTTTGCAAAAGTGCAAATAAAATCTAAAAGGGGTTAGCAGCTATATCAGACGCAGTGGTTTGATAGGACTGCGTTTGGCGATAAATACATATTCAGATATTGCTAAATCCTCATTCACGGTGCCCTCTCATCTACAAGCCTGTAAGAAATCCAAAAAAGATGAACATAAAAAACCCAGAAATACCTCGACAAAAAAAATAACAGAACTGTCAGAAAACAGTCTTTGTGTTGGACCAAAACACTCCAGGAGGAGGTTGATGAAGAAATTTGATTTCCAAGGCTTTAAAGAAACTGAGATTGACATGGTGTCCCAGAGCATTACAGGCGATTAAACCCATGCCTGTTCTGGTGGAAGTCCTCAAAGGCTTTGGCTCTACTGGCCCTCTATGAGGGAAGGAAAGAGAACACAGAGCTAGTTGACCTTGCCTGAACAAATACAGATAAAGAGTTCGCAAACGAGTGCAATTCTCCTCCTGATGTGACCAGCCAAGGACACTTCAGTTTTGTGTGCAGCGAGTGACCTAATCATTTTTAGGTTACTTAACTCCCTACGTAATCTTGAGTGACATCAGTGAGTAAAACAGTACAACTATCTATTAAAAAAGGCGGACTCCTTGTGTGGCTGTACCCTGTACTTAATCATTAAGGTGCACGCAGTCCGTCAACAGCCCCCAAGCATACAATTGCAATTGTAACTTGAATACTTGTCCCAGAGGAGGCATGGGTTAAATGAGGGTGTCTACTTCCTGCAGATAAGTGACAGCCAGTAGTAAGGAGGAGGAAATTATTTTGACAAGAAAGCTGTGCAAACAGCTCGATAAGCCTGCCTTCAGATCACCACTTGGAGAGAACCGGTTCGAGAGACTGTGATGCCTTGTGTTGTGCTTTCTTTTGTAATCTTTCTCGACAGCTGCTGGTGTGCCCTTCGTTAGTCTGATCTGCCCGGCAGAAGAGTCTCGTCGCTCAAGTGGAGACAGGATGCCAGTTTCCTCAGAGAGTAATGAGATCATGTGCTTCACGGACAATCATTACACTGTTGGGAGAGCTGAGTGGAGTCTGAGGGGGCGTGGTGAGACTATCTGCTGAAAATATTTTGGGTACGGCTAAAATAGACTCTCCTTTTTGTTCCTGGGCAAGAAAAAGCAGTAAAATCAGCTTTACAGTTCCTGCACTTGACTGACACAGCTGGGAATTGCCTTTGGACACAGTGAAGCAGTTAGCAGCTTTTGAGTCCATCCCTTTTGGACTTGGTAGAGACCAAAAACAGAGCTGGGATGGTGTGAGGAGACCGTTTACTTTCACCCGGTGGCCAGAAAATGAATGATAATGTTGTTCTACGGTGCCGGATATCCAGAGGTTTCCCGTATCAGTTTAAAGGACTCTCATTCTGTACCTCCTGGACTGTTGATCAACTTTATCTCCAGTTCTAAACATCCACAATGTCTACATTATAGTTTAAAAACAGTACACACAACCAGAATTATCAACTTGTTTGCTGTTGCCAATACAATTCATTATGTGACAAAATCTTGGGGTTTGAAGAGGTTGGGGTTTCTGTGAATGAAGAATGGGAATGTGGGGGCACTTTGTTTAGGGAAGGACAGGGCTTGTCTCACACACACACAAAGCAGCACAGGATATACTTAATATCCTTTATTTTGGTGTTTGTATGCACCAATTTATAGTGAAAAGTGTACATCAGTGATTAATTCATATATCCATAAGTGGACCTTTAAGCCTGCGTGTGTTTCTGCAAGTATTTCTGCTCATGTTCAAAACTTTCTGCACATCAGAAAAATATCAATTTAGAGCTGATTTTTAGTAACCACATACACGTCAGCTATGTTGGTGAAGCTGCATTACCTTGAAGTTAATGAGAAACTTAAATTAAAAAAAAAAAACAGCTATGCAAACTTCAACTTCACCTAGTGTTCATCAAAATGTCCTCTTGAATCAGTGCGTGTGTGTCAGGGATTATAATTCACTTTCATATAGTGTAATGACAAAACACTCATTGTTTGAGAAAACACATCTGCCCCTCTACAAAGCATTGTCTGTGTCATATAAAGTCACAGTGGCTTTACAGTGTAAAAATCCCTTCGTCTTTCATGTTTTTAAAAGGATGGTCAAATTAATATTAAGTATATCCCATGTGTACCCCCACTTTGGTGGCAGGTTTTCAGCTCGGCACTTAGGGCTACAAGCCAGATGTACGGCAGCTGTGGCAGAAACCAAGACCTGCATCAGAAACACAAGAATACAGTAATTGTTTCTAAATGTGAACCCTCACGGTAGCCTGCAAGGCAAGAAAAATGCATTACTCATCTTCTTCCGAGTCTTGAAAAAGAAATTGTGGTAATTATCCAGGTTCCATTGAAAACTTCCAAAGCCACAAGGAATATCCAACATGTTTGTTTTAAACTCACTAGCGCGGGTTACTCGGCTCGTCATGAAACACCACACGAGGCATAATGAGCCTTTTACAGTCAGATCCCTGAAATCTGCATATCCTGATTTTTTGGAGGCTGGGGATACATTATGTAAAACTTACTGTTTGTGGAACATTACTGCCTTCAATGACTACTCTGATTATTTTTCCCAAAGCTCTGTCAGCACAGAGTTCGTCGAAAGTCAGAAAATGTTGACCTGGGAAAACTATCTTCCTAAAAGGTGCTGAAAGGTAGACTCAAAGTACAATACATCCTTAATGATCAGTCATGCAACAACGTGTAGATGTAAGCAACCAAGCCATTCTGAAGCTTTTGATTGGTCAATGTGTTGTACATTCTCAAATGTCAATGATTTTTAAGTCAGAAATACACATTCAACCTCATCTTTAAGTGTCCAGAATGAACCGAACATATCCACGCCCCAAGTGAGCAACAGATCATGTGACGTGATTGGCAGGTCTATGAAAGTTGATGCATGGAGCCTGTGGTGAGTTTGTTTTGTTAGCGGCTTTAAATGCAGCTGTTTTAGGGGTGGTTGTGGCTCAGGTGGTGGAGTGGGCTGTCCACTGATTGCAGGGTTGGCGGTTTGAAGTGCTACAGACGACAGATGAACACCTTTGGATTTAATTTACCATTTTTAAATAGATTCCCAGAGTATGGAAAAGGATTAGGGGACACTGAAAATGAAAGAAGAAAAAAAAAATGTGGCCATGACTCCTTTTTTCCTCTGCGAATTCTCCAGGAAAAAAGTAAATTCTGAGAATAAATTAAGAATTCTGAAATTAAAGTGGAAAAACAAAGCAAAAACTTTGAAAATTATGAAAAAAAGAACGCATGACCCCCATTTTTTTTTTACCCCGTCCTCATCCTGTTCCATAACAGAACCTAAGACTGTGGTCCGGTAGTATTTTCCTACTCTGTTCCTCAGAAACGAACCATTTGTATTGATGTCTAAATCTGAACTCTTACTGCCTGTCACCATAGCAGACTGCTAATAACTGACTGCGCCTAATGAAAGCAAAGACAGCCTTTTGGTTCAGTCAATAAAATATTCAACAAAATATTCTACTCTGACCGACAGTGGCTGCTCGGGGTCACGGCCAGCTGAAAAGGCTTCACGTTTCTTTCACGGGAGAATTGAGGCTGCATTGCCACGGCAACCCTGTAAGCTCACGGCAGTGGAGGGCCCAGATCTACGATAAAAATTAGTCGTTTTCCCATTACCTCAGACAGACAAGTGTCGGGAAGAGTAAATGTTTCACAAATCAACCCGTACAGGCAGACTCAGGAAGACACTGCAGCTTTGTCACTAGAGAACAAATTATTCTTTAATTGCAAGAAAACAAAAGCGAACTGGCTTGTAATGGTACCCAGGGGCTGGATAATGAGACCAAAAACAGCTGGTCGAGACAATGAAAGCATCATTTCAATGCGCAGCTTATACAAATGGCGCTCCTCAGGATTTCTATGCAGGCAGTCGATTCTTCAGGCCCCCCCTGAAGCAGTCTTGAGCTGAGAATCACTTAGAAATGAGAATAAGCCCAACCAGATTTACACTCAGTGTGAAACCATAGAAATTAAAATTCCGCCAAGCTTTTGTCCTACAAAAGACTGTTTTGTTGTTATGGTTGGAAGAGCTCCAAATCCTGGGTGGAGCTTTGTGCAACAACCAGCGCATGAGAAAGAAACACTGATGTGCACGAGAATAAGAGAGTCTCACTTAAACGTGTCTCACTGTTATTAACACCATTGAGCTTATGCTTTAATATCATCTGTGATTCAACCTGAAGAATGACGACACTGTCCAATTATCTGCTCTCAAACTAACACGCCGTCCTTTTTTCTTTTTCTTTTTTTTAATTGCTTAGCGTCTTCTGCTCGTAAGCAGCGAGAGTTTGTGTCACATGACAAGACAGAAAAATGAAAAAAGCTGAGTTGTAAAAACGCATAGAAAACCCACTTCCTAAATGAAGTCTGTTAACAGTTTGAATTCTTTCCAGGGTGAGAAAAGCATCATTATGTTTTTAACTTCTTTTCTGAGGGAGAGGAGCCTGACTCTGCTTCGTCTGATCCCACGTGAGTCCGCTTTAGAGCGCTCTGTGCGGGGCCTTTTTCTCGCCGTGACCTTTTGTCTTCAGGTGGAACACCGGTCTCTTCCTCTGAGTCTGAGGAAACACGGGGGCTCTCAGTCATGTATTCCCCTGCTGGTGCCACAGTCCGGTGCTGCCCGTTCACTCCAGGGCTACATCGGCTCTGGGGGGTGCTGTCTACAGCCGCTGAGCTGCCACACGCTTCTCCGCTATCGGAGCTGTCTAAAACTGACTCTGTAGCAGCCCTCCCTTCAGTCCTGCAAGCATCCAGTGACTGAGGAGATCCAGCTGGATGTCTTTCCAGCTCAGTCCTGTCACTCCCTTCCTCATTCTCTTGGCTCTCAGGGGACATTACTGGGCTCGGACACACAAAGTCAGAAGGGCTTAGACATTTTTCCTCCTCTCTGGCGCCACCAGTTCGGGGCTTGATGTCGAGAGAGTTTTGTTCCTCGCCTGACGAAGAGGAAGACAGGTCATCGATGGAGATTGATGGGTAACTGCAAGAGTCGATTGCGGAAAAGAGAGCTTGTACAGACTCGGGTCGATCCCCGGCTCTGGAGACAACATGCATGCGTCGTCGCCTCATGACGTTGCGCCGCCTCACAGCGCTGCGGCGTTCCTCGTCGTCGCTGCTGGAACTGGAAGTGGATGTGGAGGAGCTAGAGGCTCCGGCGGGAAACGAGGGAGAGGAGGTGAGGCTGGAGAGCGTGGAGTTGTCTCTGGGGCTTGGGGATCGAGGCCGGGGCATTGGGTCGAGCCAAAATTCACTCGAGTCTGAATCCTCATTCACCAGGAAGCCAGACTGATGGCGCTGATCTCTACTTCGTCTCCTGGGTCGCTCCTCCCCCTCATCTCCAACTTGCTCTTCCCCTCCTGAAGCATCGGGTCCAGCCAGGGAGGAGGAAGAGGAGGAGTTATCGGAGTCACTGTGGTGACCCACAGCAGAGGCAGCGGTAGGAGTTGTTGGTGTGGTTCGTGTGGAGCGACGTCCACGGGCGTGGAGCTGCATGATGGCCTCTTCACTTAGGTCACTGTCAGAGTCTGAGCTCCAGCCTTCAATCTCCCGACGCACCAACGAGTCGAAGAACGCCATCATGCGCGGGTCCTCCTGGATAGACTGGCTGACATAATCGTGGGACAGACCACTGCCGCTGTTGAGCACCAGGCTGATGTACTCCTCGTGACTGTAGAGGCTACGGGATTTGTCCTCCACATGACCCTCCAGATCTCCCAGACTGTCTGGCTGCTGGTAAGGACTCCAAACCTGGGATGGGCAGAAATGTTAAAGGGTAGGAAGAAAAGGTAGGAAGGAAAAGGGAATGACACAATTAAATATCATACAAAAAGATTTGAGATGAACAGATGGAAAAAGAGATGATGCAAAATAAGTGAGGCAAGATCCCAGTGCAGTGACGTACAAAATAGAGAGCTTGTGTTACAGTGTTAACAAAAAAAAAGAAGCTAAGTCTGCCCTTGTGAATTTACTTTTGTCACCAACAATGGGAGTCATTTATTGAATTTACAGTGCCTTGCGAAAGTATTCGGCCCCTTGAACTTTTCAACCTTTTGCCACATTTCAGGCTTCAGACATAAAGATATAAAATTTAAATTTTTTTGTGAAGAATCAACAACAAGTGGGACACAATCGTGAAGTGGAATGAAATTTATTGGATGTGTCAAACTTTTTTAACAAATAAAAAACTGAAAAGTGGGGCGTGCAATATTATTCGGCCCCATTACTTTCAGTGCAGCAAACTGACTCCAGAAGTTCAGTGAGGATCTCTGAATGATCCAATGTTGTCCCAAATGACTGATGATCATAAATAGAATCCACCTGTGTGTAATCAAGTCTCCGTATAAATGCACCTGCTCTGTGATAGTCTCAGGGTTCTGTTCCAAGTGCAGAGAGCATCATGAAGATCAAGGAACACACCAGGCAGGTCCCAGATACTGTTGTGGAGAAGTTTAAAGCCGGATTTGGATACAAAAAGATTTCCCAAGCTTTAAACATCTCAAGGAGCACTGTGCAAGCAATCATATTGAAATGGAAGGAGTATCAGACCACTGCAGATCTACCAAGACCCGGCCGTCCCTCTAAACTTTCATCTCAAACAAGGAGAAGACTGTTCAGAGATGCAGCCAAGAGGCCCATGATCACTCTGGATGAACTGCAGAGATCTACAGCTGAGGTGGGAGAGTCTGTCCATAGGACAACAATCAGTCGTACACTGCACAAATCTGGCCTTTATGGAAGAGTGGCAAGAAGAAAGCCATTTCTCAAAGATATCCATAAATGTCTCGTTTAAAGTTTGCCACAAGCCACCTGGGAGACACACCAAACATGTGGAAGAAGGTGCTCTGGTCAGATGAAACCAAAATCGAACTGTTTGGCCACAACGCAAAACGATATGTTTGGCGTAAAAGCAACACAGCTCATCACCCTGAACACACCATCCCCACTGTCAAACATGGTGGTGGCAGCATCATGGTTTGGGCCTGCTTTTCGTCAGCAGGGACAGGGAAGATGGTCAGAATTGATGGGAAGATGGATGGGGCCAAATACAGGACCATTCTGGAAGAAAACCTGTTGGAGTCTGCAAGAGACCTGAGACTGGGACGGAGATTTATCTTCCAACAAGACAATGATCCAAAACATAAAGCCAAATCTACAATGGAATGGTTCACAAATAAATGTATCCAGGTGTTGGAATGGCCAAGTCAAAGTCCAGACCTGAATCCAATCGAGAATCTGTGGAAAGAGCTGAAGACTGCTGTTCACAAACGCTCTCCATCCAACCTCACTGAGCTCGAGCTGTTTTGCAAGGAAGAATGGGCAAGAATTTCAGTCTCTCGATGTGCAAAACTGATAGAGACATACCCCAAGAGACTTGCAGCTGTAATTGCAGCAAAAGGTGGCGCTACAAAGTATTAACGCAAGGGGGCCAAATAATATTGCACGCCCCACTTTTCAGGTTTTTATTTGTTAAAAAAGTTTGACACATCCAATAAATTTCATTCCACTTCACGATTGTGTCCCACTCGTTATTGATTTTTCACAAAACATTTTCACAACATTTTTCTTTGTTCTTTGGCTGCTTTTTCACTCATTTTCAGTCCAGTCGTTGTACCCGACCATTTTCAGAGTAATGTTTTTGACTGTTAAGCCACTCCACACTTACCTGTAAATTATTCAAGCTTAAAAAGGCACCTAACTGACTCATTTTAAATTGTATCTTTAGAAACTTTGACAAAAGGCTAAAGTATGCAAAACTGCACAAAAGCTGGGCTGAAAAATCAGTGGCCACAGGTCTAATGGTTCAAATCACTGCCAGATTATCAGGACAGAGGTAGAACAGTGAGTGCCTACAGCCACATGTTAAAAAATAAATAAATACGGAGGCTACGTCTTTGGTTTGGGGCTGTGGGTTAGCCAGTGGTGTTGGGGATCTTGTCAAAACTGATAAAAATATGAACTCAGAAAAGTACCGTCAGATTTTGATCCACTGTGCAACACCATCTGGAAAGCATCGGATTGGCAACAGCTTCATTTTTTTTTTTAGCATGACAGTGATCCCAAACACACTGCCAATGCAATAAAAGCATACCTGGATTTAAAAAAAACAAAAACGCACAATGGAGCACTATCAGTCATGCCCTGGCCTCCCCTGAGCCCGGACCTCAATGCTATTGAAGCAGTGTGGGATCATCTTCACAGAAACAGAACAAAAAGCAGCCATCATCCAAAGCAGAGCTTTGAATGTCCTTCAAGAAGCCTGGGGAACTATTCCTGAAGACTCCAAGAAAATACATGAAAGCTTGCCTAAGAGAGTTCAGGCTGTACTGAATTAAGGTGGTCATACCAAATACTGACTTTCAGGCTTGATAGAATTGCCTCAGTTTTTTATTTTTATTTTTGCCTTTTGTTTCCATGTATGTTTGCACATGTTTGTATAAATCACTGCACCTGTTTCCCCAGCAAAATATAAAGAAGTGAGGGGTGGCTCAAGACCTTTGCACAGTAGCGTATATTTATAACACCATCTCCTCTCATTTAAGCTTTTTTTGGGGGGGGAACATACATCCAAAGAAGTGGACAACTTACTAATACAAGTAAAGAGGATAAAACAGCGGGTTCTATGGGCAGAGGCAAACTGATGATGCAAAACTGTGTTATTAACTTTGAGACATGAAGCAAACTTCAAATACTGCCTGCTGGGTGACCCTGAGCAACAGGACAACACATTTTCTCAGAAGATAATACAAAAAAAAAATGCAACTGCTGTGAACTACAACTGTAATTCTAATATTATAAAATCCTCATGGTGTGCCAAGTGCCTCACTATCTGCAGACAACCAGAATCAACGTGGTCCACAGATCAAAACAAATGGCTTCCTAACACTGAGAGGACTTAATGAGGTGACTCAGTTTTTTAAATTTTAACTACAAAATCAAACTGATACTGCAGCCCAATCAGGCCTGAGCTAAAGTGAAGGCTTTAGCAATAATACTTGATTTATTTGAATCCTTACAAAGTCGTTAGCTGCCTTAAATTGCAAAGATTTTAGTATCTTGCATCATAGTCCAGCTCTGGTTTCAGAAAACCTCTCCCATCTTTCATGACCCAGTTTATGAACACTGCTCAGCATCATCTGCTTCAGTCGACGGTCAGTGATCGGGAAATTCATCTATTTTCATTGCCCACTGCACAGGGGGATGTTAGAGCTCAGTCAGTTACTCAGTGGTGTCATTGGAGATCAATGTCTCACTTAAGGGCACGTTTGCTGTCTGAACAACAGAGGATGCTGAGAGACCGATGCTGGGACAGTCCACTAACAGGACCGTTTCTCTAACCACTCATCACCCTGATGATACCAAGCAGCAACCTCCAGAGCTGAAACACAACGGCAGCGCCTGCTCCAACATTATTTCTATGCAATTAGTAAACTCAGGAAACTTCTTTCTTAAAAATCCCAGCAGGGATATTCCTTTAACTAACCTTGATGACTTTCTCCACGCCAGAGGAGCAGATCATGTACGTGTCAGGGTTGAAACGGACCTGGTTGACTATGGAGCGGTGACCCTTCAGGACCATGAAAGCTCCGTTGACAACACGACCAGGGCCTCCTTAAAAGAAAGGCTTTGTTAACGTGATACCGGCAGACAAAACACATCAGCTCACAGTCCCAGAGATGGAAGACTGCAACAGGGACTCATTAAAACCAAACAAAAAAGCCCCCAAAACATTCAGCTATGCAGTAATTCAACCTGATTCCAGATCTCCCGAGACAGAAAATACAGAATGTGAAATATAGTAGTCATAATCCTTATAATATACCATTATTCTGACAACAAATAGGCTCTGTGTGCATATTTTAAGTGTGAGTAACTCCAGGAAAAGTGAAAGTCATAAATCTGGCAGGTGGTGCCATAGAGCTACAATACCACATTCTTGGATTGCTGCATTTCTGGGGATTTTTCCTCCCAGAGTAATTATATCGGAGGCATTCTGACTGTAAGAATAGATGGAGCAGTTACTTCTAAATTGTTTTTAGTCGGTGTGGGCAGGTGGAAGCATTCAACGTTAATTTGACTGCATCGAGAACTATGCCACAGGATATTCTGTAGTTACTCATGCCTGTAAAGTCTGTTATAACCAAATGAGCTGAGGGCAAAGCGCAGTCCGCCCTGATGATGTCTCCAAACACAAAGAAGTTGTCAGGCTTTCTGTGACTAAAAGTTAAAACTAAAATTAGGCTTGGTTTTTCTGCACATCTTTGATCTTGCAAAAAAGAGAGGCCACCAAATCTTTTACAAACAAGCTCCCTTTAAGAACTGGAACAAGCCATAGTTCACTCATGATTTGAAAATTTAAAAAACACACAGGCAAAAAAAAAAAAAAAAGCATTTTTCCATTAATGTGCTGACTAGACAGAAGACAATCTCACACTGGGATATGGATTATTAGGTCATTTAACTTCTTCTGTTGCACTGGAAAAAAAAAAAAAGAGTAATATATCCTGCTCAACATATCAGCATAAGGCCACATAAATATGCAGTCGGTACAGACAGATCCAATAACTCACCTGCTTCTGGGTCCTTTGGGATCTTCCACATGTAGAGGTTGAAGTCGTCTGACCCAGACAAGATGTACTGGAGGAGGAAAACAAATGGGATTGTTTAGATTGCAGTCTGCCCCACTTTGTGTGACTTAAACTTTCCATTTCACCTAAAAAGAGGAAATCACACATGCGTGCACACACGCACATGCTGGAAGAAATGAACCATGGGGAATTGGGCTGGGTGGGCAATACGCAGCACAAAAACAACAGATCTTATCGCAGCACCGCATCTCATCATGTGCAATCAAACGCCGTCTTTACACGACACGGCAGTCTGACCCTGACGGAGCTCTCTGTTAGGCTGCCTCTCTCAACTGTTGGTACATTTTGGAAACAGATGGTTCCACTTGAACCTGTCGCTTAAGGTAGGTTTTGACAGAGTCGGGTGGGGGTGCTCTCTGTTCTTACACGGCTTAAAACAACGTGAAGAGAAGAAAAGACGGTTACGGTTAATGCATTCACAACTAGCATATTTACTGTGTGTGGTTACCTGGTGATTTTAGCAGAGTTTAGAGTTATGTTGGTAAAGAGAAAAAAAAAAAAAAGGATTTTATTCCTAGGAGCATATTTGAGTAAATAAAGGTTACATTTATACAAAACAAAAACAAATTCTCTTTACAGCTTATAAATCTGTAACTAACTGGCTCTAAAGTCAGCAAAACAGGTACACTGCTGTTTGTTTATTAATGTCTCTTTACACAAGAGCATCGCATTCATGTCACAATTAAGAAACCAGCTTGAGACGATTTGAGCTTCCAGATGTGGTCATAAAAGGACTGACATTGTCAGCAACAACTACTCAGGTATGCTGTGGTGTTTATACAACGCTCAGTTGGTACTAAGGATATATCATCTACAACATTACACCACCAGCAGCCTGAACCATTGATACAAGGCAAGAAGGATCCATGCTTTCATGTTGTTTATGCTAAATTCGGATCCTACCATCTGAATGTAGCAGCTGACACTGAGCCCGTGCAGACTGAAGCCTCAGTTTCCTGTTCTTAGCCGACAGGAGCAGCACCGGCTGTGTTCTGCTGCTGCTGCTGCAGCCCATCTGCTTCAAGGTTCGATGTGCTGTGCATTCAAAGATGCTCTTCTGCATCAGTGGCTTGAGTTACTCTTGGCTTCTTATCAGCTTGAAGCAGTCTGGCCATTCTCCTCTGACATCAACAAGGCATTTTCACTCAGAACTGCCGCTCTCTGGACATTTTCTCTTTTTTGGATCATTCTCTATAAACCCTAGAGATGGTAGTGTGGGAAAATCCCAGTAGATCAACAGTTTCTAAAACAGGCTTTCTTCCTCATTCTGATGCTCAGTTTGACTTGACCATATCCACATACCTAAATGCACCGAGTTGCTGCCATGTGATTGGCTTATTAGATATTTGAATGAATAAGCAGCTGAACAGCTGTACCTAATGAAGTGTCCAGTGAGTGCATATTTTAGACACATTTTACAACATTTTTTAAATCAAAGCAGCAGGAAACTTTTAATCAGACAGCGAGATGTTAGACTGTAACTAGCCACAGCGTTTACAATCTGGCCAAAAATCTTTTCAGAACTTTTTCCCTCTTTTAGCACTTTTAGATTTCATGGGAATGTCTTTCAAGCCCCATTTTCGAATGTGGAAGCAGATTTTTCTGTGATAAAATAATTCACATTTGCTTTGAGGCATCGTCTTCTGCTCCTGACAGTCTTTCAAGCTGTGGAATATTTCTGTGGTGTTTCATCAGCGAATTATTTTAAATGAATGTCTTCAATTTCCTTCTGTAAACATTCTGCTGGTCTCTGTCGGTGCATTTTTCTTCTCGGGATTTTACTCCAGACTGTTTCTACCCTGCGACTGTTCTTTTTCAACATTACACACACATGCTTTTAGAAGGAACCCATCTCCTGTTTCTTCTGCTAAGAGAAACCCTACACAGAATGCTCCGCAGAGATGAAAAGTAATTATTCCTGAGTCGGGGTGGGGTGAGATCAGTGTAGACACATTTTAAACTCAACACCTGTGTGCTCCGCCTCACGTTCCCAGAGGACACATCAGGAAAGGAATGTTGCACCCAGAACTCCCTCCCTCTTTCCTTTCCGTCAGTTCATGGAGCAAGTTGCCACTCAGCTCCTCTGCTCTCACACCATTCTGAGAAAATCCTCTACTGCCATGTAGAGCCTGCATGAAAAGGAGCGCTGCCAGGATACAGCCCTTATGTTCGAACATGTAAAATCATTCGGTCAAACCTCCATCCCGTCCTTTGTCACTTGCTAGGTTTCTTTCAAATCTTCTCATTTTTCTCTGACATCCACGATGTAATTCTTACTTCTAGCATATGCTCGGGGGGGGCTCTGTAAACTCAGTTTTAAAATATCAATGTAATTATGACGCAGTGCATTTCCTGGGAAAAATAAAATAAAATCAGAAGATAAACTACTTCCGTGGATATTAATCCTTTTCTACGATGTCTCCTGCTTTGTTTATATCAAACCTAAAATAAATCCTGCTTAGCATCAAGTAGTGGGAAATGATTTGTGATTAAAACATGCCCAGAACAGCTGCTGCACAAAGGTTAGTACAGCAAAGGTCAAGATACTTAAGAATGAGTTACTAATTATGGTGACGTACAGCTGACAATTTGAAAATCATCACTAAATACAAACTCCTTGGCCAGACAGTACTCTCTCTCACACACACACACACACACACACACACACACACACAAACCAAATCCACACCAAAGTTTTTATAATGTATCAAGAACGAGCCCTGATTTCAAATTAAACATGCTACAAGCTACAAACTGATGATCAGATCATTTAATAAATATTATTACTGCAAATATTTTTGTTTGCCAATGCAGTGAAAGGTCAGTTTTATCAGAACATTTAAATAAAACAACATTTCTAACATCTGTGTCATCTTAAAATATTATCTTGCTCTCTTGGAAGTTCAGGACTGCTGTGTAAGTGGTAAAGAAATTCATTTCCATTTTCCCTATTCAACACGGCAGCAGCTGAGCAAATTCAAACCTTATTGTACAGTCCTGACCTGATTCTGCACTCTTTGAACTATCTTGAGATCTTTTTTTTTTTTTTAAGCCTAACTGACACCAAAGGCAAATGCTAACGTAATAAACATGACTACAGGCTGATGTCATGTCTGAGGAGGACCAACAGGAGGATCAGTGACTGAGTCCAGGAGCTTCTGGTGCTCCTCCAGCACTCAAAGGTCCCAATTTCACAGAAGGAACTAATATATTTTTCTATTTTTATTGCTTCTAATGAGCCCACATGCTTTAAATATCCCTAAATTTCATTTGAGGTTAAAACAATCACTGTTCTATATTCCGTATGTGCTTGTTGTTTCAGGAACTAAATCACATTTTTGAGTATGATGCATTATATGTGAGACTTTACTTTTACAGTTACATATGCACATTAAAATGAAGGATGTAAGCTATCCTGAGTAACATTTAAAAACAAACACACACATACACACACCAATTTAGTTTCTTCTGTTCCCATTATTGGGTCCTACAATCTGTTAACCGACCTGATCCTTGTCCCCGGCAAAGCAGCAGCTCTTCATGGTGCATGAGTTGAAGTAGCCCTGGTTATCGAACTGGAAGCTGGGAAGGCGGGAGTGCAGCTCGTAGAGGACGGGTGGGAGGCGGCGTCGCAGAGCCAGCAGCTGGGTGCCGGTGCTGTTGAAGCGAACACTCATTGCGCTCTGCAGGGACATGCTGCCTCCATAGCGGAGCAGTGAGCTGAGCGGACGAGACGAGAGAAATTATAACAGTTATGCAACACTTCCAAGTACTACAATCACAGAAAAGACAGCGGGGCTATGAAAGTAACCAAATACCAGCTTTTAATGGGAAAACTGGGATAAACAGCTATAAAGCTCAGTAGGTAAACCTAAAATAAGTATTGCATGGCTCTGGTAATGAGAGCTAAAATATTAAAAGTATTTATTTAAGAAAAACAACACTGCTGATGATTCATTAGTCTGATGTCATTCTGCTGTTAGGGTTAGGATCACTCCTTTTTCTTTTGGTTTCAGTGAACGTGTTGCAAAAGTTTACCAAAAACAACATTACTCAATTTCTGAGTACTGATCTTCACATTTTTCCACACACTTTGGCACCTTAAAAAGAACCCCCAAGGAAAAAACAAACAGAAGACTACGGTATTGTGCAATAGTCTTGAGTCATTTCTTAATATTTTGTTAGGAAAATGGGAAATAGGTACAGCAGTTTATAAAAACATTTGCAAGCATGCATGGAAATAAAATATGTGAGGGCATCTTTATTCTTCAACACAGCCTGAATTTTCTTGCAATTTCTTTAATGTAGTCTTCAGGAGTAGTTCTCCAGGCTTCTTGAAGGACATTTGAAGCTTTTTTTTGGATGTTAGCTGCCACACTGCTTCAATAATGTTGAGGCTCTGGGGCTCTGGGGAGGCCAGTCCATGACGGACACTGTTGCATTGTGTGTTTTTCTATCCAGGTATGCTTTTACAGCATTGGCAATGTGTTTGGGATCATTGCCATGCTTAGAATTAAACCACTTTCAATCAGATGCCTTCCAGATGGTATTGCATCGTGGATCAAAATCTGATGATACATTTCTATGTTCATAATTCCATCAGTGTTGACAAGACCTCCAACACCATTGGCTGAAATACAGCCCAAAACACAACGGCACCTCCCCTGTGTTTTACGGCTGGCTGCAGACGCTCATGTTGTGCTGATCTCCTACCTACTTTCAAACTACTAGGCTGAACTGAAAATAAAAAACTCTGAAAGATCTTCCAAAAGCCTGAAAAACTATTGCTCAAGATCACTTTCAAAATTACAATTACATTATAAAGTTAATGGAAATGACATCATCAGAAAGCACATCCACAGCTTAGCAAAGGAGAGGCTGTCAAACTACTCTGGCTAAGTAAATTAAATATTTCATGAAACACCTTTCAGCTGGAAGCCATTTTTAGATTTGATAGTGAACAGAGGGAATTTTTAAGAAGCGCCTCTAAACATCCCATCACTGCTGAGAAGCAGAGCCAACAGCGGTGGGGGAGAATTGACTCAGTGTTTACTTTTACTGACCATCATTTGAGTGCTAAAATCCCAAGTATGTCTAAACCCACACTCGGCACCATTCACTGTTTTCACAGTCGTTTTTTTATTGGTGCAAACATTTGGAGGGGGTATTTTTTGCAGTGGAAGGACACAGTTTGACAGTGGGTGTTAGTTTAATGGTGAGGTTACAGCACCATCTGGTGGAGATTGTCATTCTGGTGTTTGTTACTCGATTTTTTTTCTAGTTTAGATTGCTTTATGAGAAACAACCACAATTTCTTTTTTTTTTCATTTCAGGAAAGATGCTGAGTTTTACTGCACGAAACCTTCTACTTACTAGTGAACAATGGATCAAATAACCACAGACATTGATTTATTTGTACGCTTCAGCACCGTAACAATTGCCAGAATAAAAGTTCATCATGTTTTCAAGACAAAGAAAAAATAAATATGTCTGACCTGCGTGGCTTGCGGATGTCCCACAATCCAACACCTTCCTTGGAATTGGCCGTGGCGAGCAACCTGGGCTCCACGGGGTTAAACATCACACTGTGGAAGGCTGACGGGTAACTGGCCAAGCAGAAGGGCTCTGCAGGGAGGGAAGATTTTCTGATTCAGAGCAGCTTTTCATAAAGGTTTCACACAATCACACTCAAACAGCAGCAGAAGGCTTTTTAAACACAGTGGAAATTATGTGTGGCTCCACCATTAGAGGAATGCAAAAGCATTTATTTGGACTACAGTGGGCAACATAAAGGGCTTGCAGGCAGAAATTGGAAGACCAACGCTGCTAAACGCATTATCGGGCCAACTTGGTCACAAGGAAGGTTTCTAAAATAGAAGGATGGAGACGTCACGCAAGATGATCCGCTGCATTTGTGAAAGTATCAACAAGTCTCACCAAGACCCATCACACAGGCAGAGGCGAAATACACTGCATAACTGTATATGAGGAGCTTTATTAACGACAACCATGACAGTAAACATAAGAGATCACTGCCTGAAACATCCAGTTATTAAAAAGCTATGAATAACCCATTAAAATGTCCTTGATATACACAAACTTATTGATCATCTAATCCACCTCCACTTACCTCCATGAGGCGGCTCGCGAGTGTCCCAAATAAGCACACGCCCGTCGTCGGATGAGCTGGCAAACACATTATCATTGACCGGGCTGACGGACAAGCTGTACACGGCATCGATATGCAGGAACACGTTCAGTGTTTCCCTCCTGCAGGAGCAGCAATCATTCAAGCGTTAATTGATTTGTTAGTGCGAGGGACAAGTGCAGTTTAACTGCTGACCTGTTCACGATGGCTACGAGCTCATCAAAACATTTTGATACTACAGTAACGGGGGGTCATTTTACCCACCTCTCCACATCATGAAGAATCACCTGTTCATCATTTCCTGTTCAACAACAAAGACATAAAGAGGGTTACAGGGTGAAGGAAAAGGCTTTATTTTAATCTTCAAAGTACAGTTGAGGTCAGGAGTTTACAGTCACTCATCATGGGCATGAATATCATAGTAATTTTGGGCTTTTAATGAGTTCTTTGAATTGTTTTTTTTCCAGGGTGGAATGATTGTACAGCATGCGTGTTTAACGACTTTAGAAAACAAGAATTGAATGCACAAGTTTGAATCTATTCTGGATTTTCTATGATCCACACAGGGTCAAAAGTATATATACACCCCCACTAATATTTGGTTAAATGTACCTTAGCAAGCTGGACCTCAACCAAACACTTCTGGTAGCCACAAGTAAGCTTGTGGCATAATTCAGGCTGGATATGTGGCCACTCATTTTGTCAGAATTGGCAGAGTTAATTTGAACTGTTTGGCTTCCTGGCACGGACCTGGCTTTTAAGCACAATCCACAAATTTTCAATAAGGTTGAGCTTGGGGCTTTGGGAAGGCCATTCCAGAAGCTTAATGTTAGCCTGTTTTATCCATTCCAAAATCAAGTCTTGATGTGTGTTTGGGATCATTGTCATGTTGGAACACCCAACTTTGTCCAAGTTTCAACCGTTTAGCTGTTGAGTTGAAGCAAGTTAAAGAATCTGGATGTAGTCCTCCTTCATTACACTCTGTGCAATGTTCCAGTACCACTCGCAGCAAAACAGCCCCAGAGCAGGATGCTACCACCACAATGTTTGACAGGTGGTACAGTGTTCTTAGGTTTGAAAGCTTCACCATTACTCCTCCAAACATACCTCATCATTGTGGCCAAATAGCTCAGTCTTTGTGTCATCTGACCATAAAACCTTTGGCTTGTCCATGTGGGCAGCTGCAAATTTGTGCTGATCTTGAAGGTGCTGATTTTAGAGCAGGGGCTTCTTTCTTGGTTGGCACCCTCTCAGTCCATGGTGATGTAAAACTTACTTCACCGTGGACCGAGATGTTGGTGTTCCAGCAGTTTCCAGCTCATGGCAGGCTTGAGCCTTCATGGTTCCTGGGTAACCAATTTCCTCTCATCTGACAGTGACAGTTTGGCTCTTCTTCCAGAACTTGGCAAAGTGATGGCACATCTGAGTAACTAGTCCTTATGTGCAACTATGGAACTGATGATCTTGTAATGCTCAGTTGTTTAGCCCTGTAAAGCCTGAACCATCAAATAATTGCAGTAAAACTGTGTGTTTACTGAACTTTCTGACAAATTAAAAAAAGAAGAAGAAATATCAGTTTGCATAGCATCACCCTCTTAAAATAATGGCCTCAGTCGTTTTTTTTAATGAAAGTTTTATTCTTGCCTAAATCATCATAGTTTTCAATGTTTGGTTCAGTTTTTGTCTTTTCTGAAAGGCCTTTTAAAAAAATTACTTAAGCCATTATTGTAAGAGAGTGATGATACATCAGCTTTAATCTGTATCATTTTTGCTGCAGCTGGCATTTTTGTGTAATTTATTGCTTACATGTGTATTGTGCATTTTCTGTGTTTTTGGGAGGAGTGGGGTGAGATATATCACACTGATGTGGAGGTCTCAAAAAGTCACATATCAAATATAATACACTTGGTGTTACATGGTTAAAAAAGAAGAGTTCAAAGAAATCAATAAAATCCCAAAATTTCCATGACATTAATGTCCATGATGAGTATATGTAAACTCACCACAACTGCAGCTTTCTCTTCAAGAATGTTTTATAGTACGGTAACTTTATAACAGCTCAGTAAAGCTGGACAGCACTTTTGAGTCTCTGGACTCTTTTGCATAGCAGCTGGACTGTAGACAGTAAGCAGCACCCAAAACATAATTCACCAACTCCAGTATCTAATTTAAATTTTCTACATCTATTATTTATACCCATCATCATTCACGTGCAATGACTCAACCACAGTTTTTCCACAGTCGTGCAAGTGCACATCAAAGTCCCCATTAAACATTTCATCTGTCGGAATACTTTGTTAATTCTCTTTGCTGTACACGTCCCACAGACACTTCCGGGTCAAAGATTAGAAAGAGGAATAACTCCCAGCAGGGATCAGATAGAGTTTGTCTTTTTCTTACCACCAGAGAAGACTTTTTTGTTGGTGCTGTCAAAGGCCAGGCAGAAGATGTTGGAGAGGTGCTCCCCCTTCAGTTTCACAGGCTTGGAGCGGCCGTGGATGGCTTTCTCCATGTGCCACAGGAGCACCCGGCGGTCATCTCCTCCTATGGGGAAAAATGGACCGTTACCGCCAAACTTCAAAAGCAAAGCGGTATCACAGGATCCAGACTAAGGACTCCCCTCATTTATCAGTTAACTGCAAAACTTTCTGGAGGTTTCAGGAGTGAAACTCTCCCAGAATTCAGCTTATCAACCGATGGAAAAAGGGTTTTTTTCCTACATTCAGCTCCCGCTTCCTACACCCCTCTGCAACCCCCTCACCTTCCAGTGGCAGCACAAGAGTCTCTGCAACATTTAGTTAGGGGGGGTTAAGTTAATTGGCGATCATAAACCGGATATAGGTTTGAATGTGAGCGTGAATGGTTATTTGTCTATATGTTAGCTGACACACTGGTGACCTGCCTCATACCCTTGCCCTCGGGTGGTAGGACGGGTCATCTACGAATCAGAAGGTCGGTGGATCGATCCTTGACTCCTCCAGTCAGTGTGCAGACGTGTCCTTGTGCACGATAGTGAACCCCAAGTTGCCCAAGATGCATCCATCAACGTGTGTGTATGTGTGTGTGTGTGCGTGTATGTCAGAAAGGCCATTTTAACTCAATAATCATTACATTTCACCAGAGAAAATGTATCATTTAAAGCCATGAGTGAACAGTGGAAAACTAAAAATAAATAAATAAACATGCTGGTCCTGGAGCCACTGTTTCCCAGTCAAATTAATTTTCCTTATCCAAATTCACAGGATTGCCATGAGGTAAATTTGTCTCTCAGATCCCTGCTCAAGTCTCCATACGACAGCCAATCCACATGTTTAAGGGGAAAACTAAAAAACCCAGTGACTTGCATTTCATGCAACATCCATACATGTTAATCAACTCTACCAAAGTTTGCCTGGCACGTACTTTTGACTGTGGCAGTTAAACAGATGCGTCTCACAGGGTCGCTAGCATGCTGGAATCCCAGCAGTCTGCAGCTCTGTAAATTGTAGACTCAAAATGGCAAGCCACAGGCTGTCACACTAGGCCAGATGATTGTTTTTAATCCTCTCAGGACACTAACAGCTTCCAGGAGGTCGCCATGATTGGACTCATGAGAGCGAAAAATGTACACTTCAGCGGCCACACGGATCATCTGCCCTGACAGGGGGGACCGGTCCGGGGCTGCTGCTGCCCTCTCTGTTTGGCTCTCACGAGCCAGCAAAAAAAAAAATGCTAGGCTAACTTAGCATCGGCTAGGGTTACAGCTGACTGCCTGGCTAGCTAGCATTAGCATGCTAACAAATTAAAACAGTGCAAGCTAGAGGAAAGCGGGGGGGGTGACAACTTACCAGACACCAGCCATTCTCCGCCGCTGTTGGAGAACTCAATGGCGTTGACACAGCCAAAATGTCCGAGCATATCCTTCTTGTAGAGGCTGGTGCAACCTGCCAGCCTGCGTCTCTGGAATTCCTCCTTCAGGAGCGGCTGCCCAGTGAGCTCTCTGCGGGACAGAAAGCCCACTGAGGAGCGCATACCGCAGCCCTTCAGCTCCTTCATTTTCACCGCGCACAAATACGGCCCGCTCTGCTTTTGTTTTCACCACTGCACCCGGGACATCTGCTCGCGCTGTGGGGAAGAGGTGGCGCACTGTTGGGTCTACATTATGGTGGATACCCCGATACCTGCCCGCCCGCCTGCTGATGTCGACGTTATTTCGTACCTCCTCTGTCTTCTCGCTAGTCCCAGCAGCAGCTTCCTGCTCCGGTGGAGGAGGACCTCTTTCTCCCCCTGGCTGTCACTCGGCATCAGCGGCCAGCACTTTAGTCCCTTTAATTCACAACCATTCAACTCACATTTTACCGTACTCTGAAGCCGTGTCAGGCTTCTCCCGTTTTACTCTTTTAGTTTGCTTTCTATTCTGACACAAGAATGCTGCTAATTTTTTTTTTAAATTAACACTAAAGAGTCCAAAGAAATGATACAAGTACAGTATTAAAAAAAAATCAGCACCAAATTTGAAATATATTTAAAAAAAGCTGCTAGTGCTCATATTTGAGAGGCAGGATTAATTTTATTTAACATGTATGCATGAAGATGTCTTAAAAGAATAATGCATATTTATTTTCTGCTAATTGCCAAATTGATCAATAAACCAGTTGCGCATTTTCTTACATATCATAAAAATTTAAAATACATCTAAACTTTTTTCTATATTCCATTTTATCCATTATCATCTGTCTATCATCTATCTGTCCATCTATCTATCTATCTATTCTTTCTTAGCACTTGGCATTAGCCAACGCTGTTGGAAAGCCTGTTTATTTCTCTTTAAATGGTGCCACACTTGTAAGGAAAAATGCATTTGTGGGTTGAGCAGCAGAGTTGAGTATGTGGGTTGCGCTCATGAAAAACTTGCAAAATCTGGGGTGCTGAGGTATCAGCAGTCTGAATGCAGAGAGATATCAAGATGAGATTCTACAATCACTGACAATGCCATATCCACAGTCTGGGACCAAACTCTATCCTCCAACATGACAACACTTGTCCCCACAGAGTGGGGTTTATCAGTGACTACCTGCTGGATTTGCGAGTGGAGTGGATGGAACGGCTGCCTGTAGTCCCACTGAACACTTGTGGGATCAGCTTGGGCATGCCAGAGTGACCAACACAATCACACTGGCTGGCTTGCAACAAGTGCTGGTGAAGATACCATCACACAGCAGTGTGGAGAAAAAGGTGCCATGCTGTTGTGGCAGCATATGATTCTTCCACGTACTACCGAGGCCCCTTTGTTAAATTAATAAACTGTTAAATTGCCAATTGTTTCTTCAGACTTCAATCACTTATTCCAGTAAACAACACCAAACAAAACTTAATGCCAAGAAACATTGTTACAACAAAGACATAATCGACCAAACACAAATTTCCTTACTTTTTGTGCTAAGTTTAAGTTTAAATTTAGACCTGATCTAACAGTGTGTAAAGTAAAATACCTTGTTACAGATCAAGACCGACAAGCAACCAGACATAGTGGTGCTTGACAAGGAGCAGAAGACTGCAGTTGTGATAGATGTGGCAATCACAGCAGACAGTGAGGTCAGAAAGGAGGAGAAAATAGAGAAGTACCAGGGGCTGAAGGAACAACTGGAGTGTATGGAAGGTTGAGTCCAAATTGGTCCCAGTGGTAATGGGAGTATTAGAAGCTGTAACCCTCAAGTTGGAAGAGTGACTCCAGCAGATTCCAGGCACAACACTGGAGGTCTCTGTCCAGGAACAGCTAGGATACTGCACAGAACCCTCGAACTCCCAGGCCTCTGGTAGAGGAACTGAGCTTGAAGACACACACACACACACACACACACACACACACACACCCCACTGGAATACCTCAGCCTTTTTCTTGATAGCCACTCTTCCTCTGAGACCATATCTGATAAGACTATAGACTGTACATTTTCCCTTAACAATACTCCCCGAGGATCTTTGTATTAGCATCACCACTTTTACATAGACAAAGGACGGCAGCACTTCTTCTGCTAGACATGTAGATCTTCATATTTTCAATAAAAGTAATGACTTCATGGCTGAGTTTATTATTGATCGCGGAAATATCACCTCAGTCCATTTAGCAGTTGGTCTCTTGATAAAACTTATATGATCGACAGCTATATTCCTTAAAGATGTGAAATCCTGTGTTTAAAAACAGTGACCTAAAGCTAAAACTAAAGACACAACTGCTGTGAGGTCCAAAACGTCTGTGTGTTGTGTTGAAGGTAAGTGATGTTGAACTAAGGCTGGACCATACGTTTGGCCTAATACCAGTATGTACCACAAGATGGTGCAGAAAGTCAATGTAACCTTTATTTAACCAGGCAAGTAATTAAGAACCCATTCTTACTTTACAGTGGCAACCAGGTAAAGGTCCTCCTGAAGAAAGGGCTAAAGAGAAATATCCAAAGCACTGTGTTTTTATTTTTATCAGATATTCTTAATTAATAGCTTATTTTTTTTACTTACCAGTTCCCCGGTACATAACAGAGGTAAGTGACGCACACTTGAAAAGCACAATTTAGTGTGTATAGTAGTTTTATTACTCCCAGTTTTTGGGATTACAGTGGTAGTCTTTAGGGAACTTTCAACAAGCCTTTTCTGAGACAACATGGGAAAAAAAACAAAACATCTAAACATCCTCTACACAGAGAAACAACAAATGTATGCGCAACACGAATGGGCTGTAGTATTCTTTTAATTACTGATAACCAGCTGGTCAAGTGTGATTTCTTTTACCTCCCGCCGATGCACAGGCACGGCTGCGCGTGTTTGTGTTGCAAAGTCGATGTGCTGCACTGAGATATTTTGTTGTTGTCTGGACTCGAATCAGCACCATTTCAGCCAGGGGTATTTACTTACATTGATTTGTCAAAATTAAGCAATTTAGGCACTTATCAAGAAACTGGTAAAGGTTATGATGACACTGCTACTGAAAGAAATGTAAGCAAAAATACTACTCAGTCTAAACAGTGAATTAAAGATGGAGCAAAATCTACTGACGTAAACCGCATACACATTCTAGGCTAACCTCACAGAACGTGAAACTGAAATCTAAAATAGCCCGACGAGGCCTCACACTGAGCATGACGTTTTCTTGCACAGCACTGATGCAGACGCTTGTTTCACGTCGCTCAGACGCGATGGCAGACAGCCAGCAGTACCTGCAGGTTCCCGGGGTGTAACGTACTAATCTATACTGGACAAACATTTAAAAGTGCTTTACATTAAGGTACCGTCAATACATTCACCTCTACATTATGAAGTCATCTATAATACCACACAAGTAACGAGTGAGCTGCAGTTCATGAGCGTTTACTTTGGCAAAAGTAACATTTGCTTTTAGCAAAACATATGGAGTGTGTTGGAGGAGTGTGGGGCTCAAGGAGGAAGAGTTTCTTATAAAACTAATCGATTAATGCAGATGATACACTCGGCAATTTGTTTCATCTTATAAGCCAGTTTGGCATTTTGGGAGATATGCTCTTTGTTAAATGAGAAGATCAGTACCTTCATCACAGCTCTGTAATACACATTTTGCGATCAGGTAAAATTAGTCTGTACCCTGCTTTAACCGTGGCCACGATGCAGTTGTGGTTCCTGCAGACTCTGACTTCATG
Source organism: Pterophyllum scalare (assembly GCA_024447675.2). Classification (NCBI taxonomy): domain Eukaryota; kingdom Metazoa; phylum Chordata; class Actinopteri; order Cichliformes; family Cichlidae; genus Pterophyllum; species Pterophyllum scalare. Next base: position 94,909 of record JAMQGT020013278.1, read on the forward strand.
CTGCCGCTGCACGTATTAAACACCAAAGAACTCTGATAACTTTGTGTCTTGCATGACCGATGATCGGCAGCAGTCACGTTTGAACGAGCGATATGCATTCCAGCAATGCTGACATCATTTCCATAATCAGTGGTGAACTTCCTGTTTTTGGCAGAGTGATATGTGCTGCACCTGTGCACAGTCTGCTTCCTTCAGATAACAGTTATAAGACATACTGGCCTTCAGACTCACTGACTTTCTCAAGCACTGTGGTACCGAGCAAGAGTCTTGACCCCCCACCCTTCCCTTTTCTTTATATTTTTCTTCCAAGGAGCCAGACTGTCTTGCAACTTTTTTAAGTGGTCTTGAGCAATAGTTCTCCAGGCTTTGTGAAAGTCTTTCAGTTTTTTATTTTCAGTCCTTGTGCCTGACCATTTTTAGACTTTTTTTTTTTTTTTTTGTCTGAAAAGCCACTTAACACTGACCTATCAATCATTAAAGCACAAAAAAAGGCACCTAACTTAAGGGGTGAAATCAGTGTTGTGCCTGCAAAGTAACAGGCAACTTAGCAAAGAACCAATTTTAAATTGTATCTTTGGGTACTTTGTTACTAGTAGCCAGTTACAAAAACACAATCTTGTCATCAATACTGTATATATGGAGGCGGTCAGGACAGAGGTCCTACAGTGAGTGTCTGCAACGTGGAGGCTCTGCCATGGATTGGGGCTGCATTTCAGCCAGTGGTGTTGGAGAACTTGTCAAAACTGATGGAATTATGAATATAGAAAAGTATCAGATTTTGATCCACTATGTAGCACCATCTGGAAAGTGTCTGACTCGGCAACACCTTTATTTTTTTGGAATGACAATCATCCAAACACACTGCCAAGGCTGTAGAAGCATACCTGGATATAAACACACATAATGGAACATTATCAGTCATCCAATCAGTCTCCCCCAGAGCCCAGACCTCAACGTTATTCAAGCAGTGTGGGATCATCGTGACAGAGAACAGAACAAAAGGCAGAAACATCTGAAGAAGAGCTCCGAACGTCCTTCGGGAAGCCTTGAGAACTATTCCTGAAGACTACTAAAAGAAATTACCAGAAAGCTGTCTCAGAGAGTTCAGACTGTGTTGAAGAATAAAGGTGGTCGCAACAAATATGACTTCAAAGCTTGTCAGAATTGTACAAACTCTGTTTTTGCCTCATATACCGTACTTCCATGTATGGTAACACAAGAAATCAGGGGTGGCTCGAGACTTTTGCACAGCACTGTACTTGGTACTAGGTGTGTAAGCAGCCAGTTAGCATAGCTCAGTGCTGGAAACAGGGAAACGGCTACCCTGGCTCACTTTCTATATGGATGTCAGATAGGTGGTGAGCCTTGGAGATGCTGGTAGGAAGATTTTGTTATTTTTGCTTAGAGACAGGTTAGTCATTTGCTGTTAGCCTAGCTTTTTATAAACAGGGGGTAACAGCTGCTAAATCTGCATTTAAAAGGTTTAAAAAATGATTTTTGTTCTATGTCTAAAGTGTAAAATCTGACACATTTTTAGGGGTGTTATGTGCCAAACTGTTCCCTGTTAACCAGCCATAAGAGTGTCATTCTAAATGTAGAAGCAGAGAAATTGTTAGTTTGGCTCAGTTTTTGTAAGGGTTAAATAAGCAAGATATAAGCTGTTAATTAAATAAACTTCAGAGGTGCTGGTAGGTAGTTTTTTTTGTTGTTTTTTTTTACTTTCTAAAGAAAAAGGGAACCTATTTATTTGAGAGAGGTATCGATCATCTCATTTAATTCTCAACAAGATAGCATTTCCTGAAATACCCTTATTTTTCTTTAGGTTTGTGGTTAACGTCACTCATAACTCTTTTATAAAAAGCTCCTTTTTTGGAGCAAAACTCTTCAAACCTTGAGCCAATTTCTCAGGGGGAGAAAATAAAGAAGAGAAGGGACACAAAGAGTGAAAATCACCACTAACAGGGGTGTGTAATCTTCTAGCAGAATCGCATTCACACAGTATTCAGTCTATTGCACATTAGACTTCTTCGTGGAGGCCGTTTATCCTTTCTCCCTCCGGGTAAAGACGATGAACTGACAACAGTCGCTGTGGTTGCAAATTCAAAATTTCTTCTCCGTAGTTAGAAGATACGACCATCACCTTTTCCACTTCATTACAAGGCAGATGCTCCTTTTTTAAAATTTTTAAATTATATAGCTGTGATTACTTGTGCTGGCCAAGTGTTTAAAACCAAATTTAAAAAGAGGAAAAAAACCCTGATAGCCAAGAGAAACCTGGGCACTCATTCGTTGTGTTAAAGGTTAGAAGTCATTTCTAGATGTTAATCAATTAATTTTTCGCCCTCAAAAGTCTATAAAACGTCAGCAGGATTTTTGTTTTAAAAAGCCAAGTAAAGAAATATTCTCATAGCAGCTTTGCCTTGAGAGGTTCTTACATAAATAGAAAAACAAAACAAAACAAAACCAAAAAAATATGCAAATGATTAAATAACGGGACAATGCAAGTGTGGAAAGCTGGAGCTTAAATTAAGACAGCAGGACAGGAGGAAGTGTGCAGGGGAAAGTAGGGGGAAGGGGTTAAGAGCTGTTGGCACGAGGGAGGGAGGGTGGATGGGTGGGTTTGCTGTCCTCCGTGTTTCAGTCTCTTAGGTGGTGCTAGTAAGGGCCTTTTGTGTGTCCAAAGATCCCGATGGGGAAGTGTTTGACATGTGAGGACCACTGAGCAGCCAGCTGGAAAAACTTGACATCGTTCCACTCGACGCCGTCGATCAGCACTGCAGAGGGAGAGACAGGCGGTTACATCAGAGGACGCTGATGCATTTATACCTGCAAATCTAGCAAGAAGTGACACACTTCACCCAGTATCAGAGATCAACTAGTGTGTGTGTGTGTGTGAAAGCACTTGGTCATGGCCTTCTTTCACACGTGTTTTTAAGTCTTATGTTTTTGACATGGTTGACACGCCTCTGAATCTTGAGTGGCCTTAATAACAAATACTTCTTCCAAGTCTGAGTAAGGCATCCGCTATTTTGCATTATTTAGTATTAAATAAGCTTCAATGTATTCATTTCCTGTTGACATGAATGACGAGTTCTGAGTATCGCAGTCACACCGTTAAAAAAAAAGGTTAAAATGAATACACTTTCAGATACAGGATAAATAGATCAGAGACTTCCTTTAGAACTGATACAGCACAGAGATTTTTACATTTATTAGTGTACTGAGTGCGGTATTTTTAACGTTTAACCACAAAATGTTATAAAAATTCATCAAACATAAACTACAGATTTCTGCAATTTGACTTATAAATACTGTATTTCAAATATGATGCACGGCAGCCTCTGCAAGGCAAATTACTGTAATTGCATCAATATATACAGTATATACACTCACCGGCCACTTTATTAGGTATACCTTGCTGGTACCGTGTTGGGACCCCCTTTTGCTGTCTTAATTCTTCATTGCACAGATTCAAACATTCCCCAGAGGGTTTTTTTTGTCCGTATTGACATAAAGGCATCACACAGTTGCTGCAGATTTGCTGGCATTAATTTCTCATTCCACCACATCCCAAAGGTGCTCTGCTGGATTGCGATCTGGAGACTTTGGAGGGCGTTTGAGTACAGCAAGCTCAATGACATGTTCAACAAACCAGGCAGAAGCAGCCATCAGAAGATGGGTACACTGCGGTCATAAAGGAGTGGACATGGTCAGCAGCAGTCCTTAGGTAGGCTGTGGCATTCAAATGATTCTCAACTGGTGCTAAGGGGCCCAAAGTGTGCCAACAAAATATCCTCCACAACATTACACCAGCAGCAGCAGCGGCAGCATGAGCTGTTGATCGAAGCCAGGATGGATCCCTGTTTTCATGTTTTTTATGCCAAATTCTGATCCTTCCATCTGAGTAACGCAGCAGAAATTGAAACTCAGACCAGGCAACATTTTTCCAATCGTCTACTAGCCAATTTTGAGTTTCCTGTTTTTAGTTGCCAGGATTGACACCTGGTGTGGTCTTCTCCTTCAAGGTTTGATGTGTTATGCCTTCAGAGATGCTCTTCTGCATACTTTGCATGTAACACGCAGTTACTTGCAGCCTGAAACCTTTGATACAAGGCACAGCTGGATCCAGACATCGGGTGTGGTCTTCTGCTTCTGTAGGCCATCTGCTACGAGATTCAAAGTGTTGTGCATCCGGAGATGCTGTTTTGTATGCCCTGGTCTTAACAAATTGTTAACTGAGTTACTGCTGTTCACTGGATATTTTCTCATTTTTGGACCATTCTCTGTAAAGCCTAGAGATGGCTGTGCAGGAAAATCCCAGCAAATCAGCAGGTTCTGAAATAGTTAGATCAGCCTGTCTGACACCAACAACCATGCCACATTCAAAATCACTTAAATCACCTTTCTTCCCAGTTCTCAGTGGGAACTCCAGCAGGTCGGCTCGACCATGTTTACAACCCTAAATGCCAAGTGATTCACTGACTAGATACAGTATTTGTATTAAAGAGCCTAATGAAGTGGCCATGAGTAAATATATAGATACATTTTTATGGGGGGGAGCAACCTCTAATGACATCTTTTTAAATGTCAGCAATCAGTAAAAACAGAAACAGCTGTGATCTGTCTGAGGATGTCTGTGCCGCTGAGAAAGAAGAGCAAACGGGACGAGAGGTCTGTGCAGAAAATTACCTCTCAGCATGGTCTGCTGGTGCTTGGCAGTGCAGATGAGGCGGCTGATGCCCTCAATCACTTGACTCTTTGACTCCACCTCCTTGTCTTTGCTCTTTTTTGGCAGGAACATGACTGGCAGAAGGGAACAACAGAGATGCACACTGTGAGCAAATGATGGATTCACGATCTTTCTGGTGTGTTAGGAGTCATGTGAAAACATTTTTGCAGGACTGAATTTATTGTTTGCACACTGTTTTGGTTAATGGCTGCATCCAAGAGTTTATTGACTTTTTCAGGGTTCGTTTAGAACTGCTACATCAGTGAACCAGGACAACACGGGCATACCCTTTTTATTCTTTTCCTTGGTCACCACAGTCATGGACATGGTGGGCTGAGGGCTTGGCTCTGCGCCCCCCAGTGGCAGCCGGCTGACCTGCAGCGAGCGGAAATTGCACTTGAGGGTGTTTTTGGAGGAGGAATCTCGCTTCTCCACATCTTTCTTCCTTTCTGTCGGAGCCACCCAGTAGTCCACTTGGAGCCCCATCAGCTCTGCCTGACCACCAGAACTGCAGGAAACGGACAGCAAGGTTGATACCGTTGAAGGCCTTTAATTTTCGAATTATAAATTACATAAACTCTACACGAGAGATTATACAGAGGATACAGTAGTACAAAAGAAAGCATGTTTCAATCAACAGAGAGTAGTAAGGCTAAAGGACATGTAGAGAGGAATGTAAAATGCTCATAAATATTATACTATATAAGTACATGAACATGGTACTTTGTGTTTATGAATATTTCACTGCTCAGTGGAAAAGGATTAGTTTTTGTTAGAGAATTTGCCACTTTTTTTATAATAGTTTAGACACAATATGATATGTAGAACGGTCAGCACCTCTGTAGCTCAAATTCTGAGGATTTGTGCACATTCTTTTGTACATGTATGTACTTTTGCTGGACAACCTTTAATTTTTTTCATGTGCAGTAGACTGTTACAAAGCTTAGTGATGATGAATCAACACATGACATGTTATATCGTGTCATTATTTCACAACACTAAAATGTGGCTTAATTTTGGCTTTATTTTGCCATAATAGAAAGTTAAGCCAACATGCAGAAGCAGTGTGTGGAAAACCATCAATGCTTCCTTAAAAAAAATTAAGAGGCTAAGAAGCAGTCAGGTCGATTAACTGATCATCAGTTTGCTGGTGTGGAGCATTCAGGTGTGTGCTAACACAATGCCAAGAAGGAAAAATATCCACAATGATCTTAGAGATGCAACTATTGCTGCCCATCAGTCTGGGAACAGTTATAAAGCCACTTCCAAACAATCTGAAGTCCATCATTCTACAATGAGAAAGATCATTCACACTTAAGAAGCTTTCAGAACAGCCGCCAGTCTTCCAAGGAGTGGACGTCCCAGCAAATTCACCCCAAACTCAGACCGTGCATTGCTCAGAGAAATGACAAAAAAACCCCAAGAGCTACATCTCAGACTCTACGGGTCTCAGTTAGCATGTTAAATGTTAAAGTTCATGATGGTACAATCAGAAAAAGACTGAACTAATATGGCTTGTTTGGAAGGGTTGCCAGGAGGAAGCCTCTACTCTCTAAAAAGAACATGGCAGCACTGCTTAGGTCTGCAAAGTTGCATCTGAACAAACCACAAGATTTCTGGAACAAAGGCCTTTGGAAAGACAAGACCAAAGTGGGAATGTTTGGCCGCAATGTACAAAGAAACCAAACATAGCACATCAGCACAAACACCTCATACCAACTGATGGTGGTAGAGGGGTGATGATTTGGGCTTGTTTTGCAATAGGACCTGGGCACCTTGCTGTCAGTGAGTTGACCACAAGCTCATCTGTATGTCACAGTATTCTACGGTCAAATGTGAAGACATCTGTCCAACAGCTACAGCTCGGCTGAAACTGGGTCATGCAACAGGACAATGATCCCAAGCACAGCAGCAAATCTACAACAGAATGGCTGAAAAAGAAAGGAATGAAGGTGTTGCTGTGTTCCAATCAAAGTCCAGACCTCAGCCTGACTGAAATGCTGTGCTGGGAGCTTAAGAGAGCTGTGCATAAACAAATGACTGCAAGCCTCAATGACCTGAAGCGCCACTGGAAAGAAGAATGGGGACAAAATTCCTCCACAGCAATGTGAGAGACTGATAAGTCAAGTACTTCATGGGGTGTAACTAGTTTTTCCACACAGTGCTTCTGTATTTTGTTTAGCTTTTGTCAAATAAATAACGACACAGTGTAACACGTGACATGTTGTTGTTCTTCCGAGGCTGCATATAAATCATTTTCAAACCTGGTGCAATGTACCAGTTTCAGCTCCTCCACTTCATAACAATATCTTTTGGCTCAAACACAATTTCAAACCTGGTGCACAGACACTGCACTGATTTACAAGGACACTGGTAAGAAAAACCTGATGTCATTTCCCTCCAGCAGGTGGCAAATTTTACCTGTAAGCACAAAAGCTGGTGTTGACAGAGGGAGAGGAGGGCGGCGTGGGCGATGCTTCTTTAAGAGCAGGTGATACCTGCGGAGGGGTGGAGGAGAGCAGCGAGGAGCCCAGAGGCGCTGCGTCATCAGAGTCTCCTAAGAAAAGAGGAACAAGAGCAAAAGGAGAGACTTGAAAGCAGCGTACAGGACATTCAAATAACACATTCTTGCAATTTTTTAAAATTATTTTCAAACTGCAGCATACCTACAGTCAGTAAACTGGTTTTTTTATATGACTTGCAACACTAACATGATGCTCTTTCTTCACTATTTATTCAAAATCTCAAAATAACAAAGAAGAAGGTCACAGAATTAATTGATACAGCATCAATCAACAAGTGCTTCTGGGGATGATTATTAATGCCTTGAGATTATATTTACATCTAAGGTATCAACAGGGCTATAGATGTGAACATGCTGCTCACTTCATTCATAGAAAACGTCCTTGTAAAGCTCTCAAATGAAGCTTTAAGAGTCTTGAGTAAAGGTTTAACATGCAGCCTACGCCCAAACATTTCTTTAAATGTTAAACAACCAAAAAGTGGCCAAACAGTGGCTTGCCTGATGTTGCAGATGTTTGCTCCACAATGCCAACTTTCACCATCTGAAGAATGCAATGGGAAAGCAAAGGTTTATTACTTTAACCACCACGTCTAAGCCACAAAAACCCCACAGATAAACCCACACCAGATCAGGTGGGAAAAGGCAAAAACTTACCCCAATGAAGGGGATGAATTTCTGACACGAATCCTCATCCGGGCTGTGAAGAGTGCAGGTAAGAAGGAGGCAATAAAGTTAACACGGCAAAAGAGAAATTAAGGTTTGTACAAAAGAAAGAAATTGCTCTAAAGGGAATACATGCTACAAGCATTTGCTATACTTGGCTATAAAGAGTACTAAAAACAAACAAAAGATTTCAAAAAATGGAAATCTAAAGTTAGTAACATTGAAATCTAATAATTAGTAGCTTGTTCATGATGACTTTGGGTGATGCTGATTTCCATTGTTTTACATCTGGAAATAATGTAGTCTTCCCTTGCATAGGAAACTATGCAAAGCTCAGCTGCACATGCTACTTGGCTTTAACCGCCACTAAAAACAGGTTCACTTCCTGGCTGCAGGCCTCTGATTGGAGCTGGAGAAGCAGAGAGCAAAACATGCAAGCTTTTGGCCGATTTGGGGCCTTGAACAAAGCCACCCGATCACTGCAGAACCAGACTGGATCAACCTAAACAGAGTCAGCAGGGCATTCAGGAGGCAGCAAGTCCATCAGGGGTACAACTACAGAGTTGTAAAGGAGCAGATGAGAAGGAAGAGCACCAACCTAAGTCCAAAACCGTTTGGCTCCATGCACTACCTGTGAGAGGTAGTGCATTACAACATTTAACAAGCCTTCTATAGTATGAACTATTTTCCTGGAAATGCCCAGAAAAATAGTCGGAATAAAGTTCTACTGTACTGTAGGTCTACGTGTTCTAAATGCAAAGATGTTGGATGACATGAAAGGTTGTTGCTCTTGCCTTGACGAAACCTGCCATCGCCCCCCCAGGGAAGAAACAGAGAGACTACAGAGGAGAGGAAGAGAGAGAGAGAGAGAGAGAGAGAGAAGACAGTCTACAGTAGGCAACAGTTTGTTTTCCCAACACAAACACATCTCTGCTGTAATCGCTTCAGAGCAGCTGCAGAGGGTAAAGCCATATGTCTGCCTGGTATGGATCACGACAGCGTACGTGAATCTTGTTTGAGCTGGTTCATCCATACATTAAATTTAATGCGTGATGTTTGCCGTTTGAAAATTGCACATGCACGTCAATCCACGTAAAGATTATGGACATGCTCTTTTCAGATTCTAGTTTTTAACTTTTGAGCATTATAGTATTTATACATCTCGTTGCTATGATTATTGAAATGATGACAGTAATTAATATAAGTTTATCCTGAGTCCAAGAGTGGTGCTTCTTAAGGAGTGAATAATCTCCAAATAATTCTTTAATAATTCTCACTGAAGCAAAACAGAGAAAGTCTGTGCAATTTCCAGTAACTCGTTACAATTATTCACTAAAGAAACCTTCAGAGTGTTTGTGTTGTTGTGTTGTGCAATGCTCAACATAAGGAAAAGTCATCTAAAACTTTGCATCAAGTTTATGCATGGAAATTTATTAACCTTATATCCATAATAAATGGATCTACAGGTGCTGGTCATAAAATTAGAATATCATGAAAAAGATTATGTATTTCAGTAATTCCATTCAAAAAGTGAAACTTGTATATTATATTCATTCATTACACACAGACTGATATATTTCAAATGTTTGTTTCTTTTAAATTTTGATGATTATAACTGACAACTAATGAAAACCCCAAATTCAGTGTCTCAGAAAATTAGAATATTGTGAAAAGGTTCAATATTGAAGACACCTGGTGCCACACTCCAGTCAGCTAATTAACTCAAAACACCTGCAAAGGCCTTTAAATGGTCTCTCAGTCTAGTTCTGTAGGCTACACAATCATGGGGAAGACTTGACAGTTGTCCAAAAGACGACCTTTGACACCTTTCACAAGGAGGGCAAGACACCAAAGGTCATTGCTAAAGAGGCTGGCTGTTCACAGAGCTCTGTGTCCAAGCACATTAATAGAGAGGCGAAGGGAAGGAAAAGATGTGGTAGAAAAAAGTGTCCAAGCAATAGGGATAACCACACCCTGGAGAGGATTGTGGAACAAAAGCCATTCAAAACTGTGGGGGAGATTCACAAAGAGTGGACTGCAGCTGGAGTCAGTGCTTCAAGAACCACCACGCACAGACGTATGCAGACATGGGTTTCAGCTGTCGCAGTCCTCGTGTCAAGACACTCTTGAACAAGAGACGGCGTCAGAAGCGTCTCGCCTGGGCTAAAGACAAAAAGGACTGGACTGCTGCTGAGTGCTCCAAAGTTATGTTCTCTGGTCAAAGTCAATTTGGCATTTCCTTTGGAGATCAAGGTCCCAGAGTCTGGAGGAAGAGAGGAGAGGCACAGAATCCACGTTTGCTGAGATCCAGTGTAAAGTTTCCACAGTCAGTGATGGTTTGGGGTGCCATCATCTGCTGGTGTTGGTCCACTGTGTTTTCTGAGGTCCGAGGTCAACGCAGCCATCTACCAGGAAGTTTTAGAGCACTTCATGCTTCCTGCTGCTGACCAACTTTATGGAGATGCAGATTTCATTTTCCAACAGGACTTGGCACCTGCACACAGTGCCAAAGCTACCAGTGCCTACTTTAAGGACCATGGGATCCAGGCAAAAGGAGCCCCAACTAGGTATTGAGTGCTGTACATGCTCATACTTTGCAGTTGGCCAACATTTCTAAAAATCCTTTTTTTTTTGGTATTGGTCTTAAGTATATTCTAGTTTTCTGAGATACTGAATTTGGGGTTTTCATTAGTTGGCGGTTATAATCATCAAAATTAAAAGAAACAAACATTTGAAATGTATCAGTCTGTGTGTAATAAATGAATATAATATACAAGTTTCACTTTTTGAATGGAATTACTGAAATAAATCAACTTTTTCATGATACTCTAATTTTATGACCAGCACCTGTATACTTGTGATTGTTGAATTTTCCCATAAAAATCAAACCACATGGACTTCTCCAGGAAACTACCTGTTAAAATCATTAGTAAATAAATAAAAAAAAGAGTGCTGCCCATCTACCTATTAAAGGGCTTACAGAGTCATATCCATTAAAGTGATTAGTGTATATATGTGTAACAGCGTTTGTTTGATGCTAAACTGGATGTAACCAGTGGCTGGCGTTCACACTTGAATAAAAGAAGAGTGCATTATTATAACATGGTAATTTTACTGACAGTATCCACATTTCCTGCATTTTACTGGATAAAAAAACAGACAGACATGAATGGCCATGAAGCACGAAACAGCGGGGAGGGAGAAACAAAAGAAGCTGACTGTAAGCCGTCACCTGCCACTTCAACAGCACACGGTTGCTCGAAAATGAAGCGAGCTCACAAGTGAGAATCTTTCTGTTGAGCGAATGCCTGCAAAAATGCAGGTCCGATTTAAAACACTGGTCCGATTTAAATCAAAAGTAACCAAATCTGCTTCCGGCACAATTCAAAACACGAGAATTCCTGGTTTTCCAGAGAATTATTGCTACTGTAACTTCCATTTGAATCAGTTTCCTTTAGCACCGCAGAGATGGCCTCAAATGTTTTCCCCATTTCCGGTCTTAATATTAAGCACACAGCCTAACAGGTTAAGATTTACTGAGCAGACAGAAATGGGAGTTATATAAATCTTCCCATCTCTATTACTACAATGTGCATGCTACTTTCAGCTGTTCCCGAGTCAGCGGATGCCCTTCCTGACACAACCCCAGAGGGAATTTGTGTCTCCGGCTGGAATCGAACCACATTGATTAAATCACTACATTGTGGAGCCACTAGTCTTATTACTACAACCTTGTTTCACCTGGCTCTGTATGAGTTAACAGCTCAAAAAAGAGCATGCATATTGGTACAGATGCTGGCACATTAGTGAGCATGGCTTTGGTCACTCACATATCTGTGAAGGCACCACTAGTGCTCAATGATGATTCCCTTTATGAAGGAAGACTTACAACAAAGGAGTCCCAGTTCAGTTTCAACATTTGGTGTATTTTACGCAACGTCCCAACCAACAGGGTTGTTTTAGTTTAAACAGCTTAATATGCTGACGAATCAGTGTTCAATCAGTGTAAAAAGCTCCTTTTAATCTGAATTATTTAAAAAAAACAAACTTCTAAATTAAAACGTGGTCTGATACAGCTTCAAATATTTCATACTGCTTCCCCGCGGCTCTGATCCGGAAAGCTTCCGGTGAAAGCCTTTCATAATTTAGCCAGCTGTTGAAGTGACAGGATCCAACAAACGCCGAGAAGGTTCAAGGAGAATTGCGTCAAAACACAGGGAAAGCGCATGAATCACCAGGCTACATGAGAAACAGACTATCGACCACAATACCTTACTGCAAAATCAAAATGAAAGCTCTTTTTCCTTCAAAGAAAGAAAACATACAACACAAAGATAAAACATGTTATTCACTCACACGGTGATGGAAACACAGTGATGCCTAGAAGACCGACTAACCCATCCCCACACAAACAGAGCAGCCCTGCAACATTAGTGAAACTATTCCCTCAGTATCTCTTTTAAAAAGGGGCCGAACACATAATGCACCGCAGTTCTATTTATGTGCACTTCATACGTCTATGTTAATCTAGTTTGCGTAGACGTTTGCCTCAAAACCTTCTCGTATGTGTGCATAACTTGCAGCATCGCTGCACACTTACAGCATACACAAAACGATATATGCAGTGCAAATATTGTCTAAATCTGTAATTTTCAGTTAGAGATCAGTAACATAGTCACCTGTGGATTTTTCTTTAAAAAAAAACATTTGAATCCCCTTTTAAAAAAATACTGAAAGCTCTGCATTAGAAGCATTTGTTAAAGGAAATATTAAGACTTAACTAAGCTCAGACTTTTTCACTGTAGTGCGCAAAATGTGCGCTTCTGTGTGCCTCTGGTAATCAGATTGAAATTCTCTTGTGTTATTAAATGAGGGCGAAATCCTGAGAAAAAACCCCCCCAAAAGCACATACCTCTTCTGCTTGTAGGTGAGCATGGCCTCTGCGATGGGGAGCTGATGAGCTCCGTTAGCTCCCACCATGTACTGCGTTACCCTCGATACTACATCTGGGTTCTCCTGGGCTGTAAAGGAGACAGCAATTAGTACCTGATTACAGTGTCAGCAATACACAGTATACACATATTATTAGGTACACCTTACTAATGCCATGGTGCGAATCTGCAGTTTGCCCACATTTCACAGGTGCTCTATTGCACTGAGATCTGGTGGACTCACTGTCATGTTCAAGAAACCAGCTTGGGATGATCTGAGCTTTGCCACATGGTGCACTATCCTGCTGGAAGCAGCCATCAGAAGATGAGTGCTACACTGTGGTCATAAAGGGACGGGCATGTTCAGCAACAATACTCAGGTATGCTGTGGCATTTAAGCTATGCTCAACAGCCTGAACAGCTGATTAAAGGCAGGATGGATCCATGCTTTGATGTTGTTTATGCCAAATTCTGAGCCCTACCATCCAAAAGTAGCAGCAGAAATCGAGACTCATCAGACCAGGTAATGTTTTTCCAAATTTTTGTTGTCCAATTTTGCTGAGTCTGTGTAAACTGTAGCCTCAGTTTCCTGTTCTTAGCTGACAGGAGCGGCACCTGGTGTGGTCTTCTGCTGCTGTAGCCCATCTCCTTCAAAGTTTGAGATGGTGTGTGTTCAGAGATGCTCTTCAGGCATACATCAGATATAACAAAGGTTTTTTTTTTAGTTACTGTTACCTTCCTATCAGCTTGAAACGGTCTGGCCATTCTCATCTGTGGCATCTACAAGGCATTTTCACCCAGAGAACTGCTGCTCTTTGGTGGACAATAAACACTAGAGACGGTTGTGTGTGAAAATCCCAGTAGATCAGCAGTTTCCAAAATACTCAAACCAACAACCACGCCACATTCAAAGCCACCTAAATTGCCTTTCTTCCTCATTGTGATGCTCTGTTTGAACTTCAGTCTGTCTGCATGCCTTAATGCACTGAGTTGCTGCCATGTGATTGGCCGATTAGGTATTTAATGAGTAGTTGAGCGGATCTATCTGATAAAATGGGCAGTGAGTGTGAGAGGGTAGTTAAAAGCCCTTTAGACTGAACATATGGGGAAAAGCAATCAATGATATGTGACAGCCCACCAACAACTGGAGCCTCTGGTTTGTGAAACAGGTCCCTCCAGGCAGCATCTTGGAACAAACTGTTGTATCGATAGTCAATAGTGCCGAGATATTTGGAGACTGGATGTGCACCTAAAGCCAATGAAAGAGAGAGATTCATGATCAAAAGCGCAGAGTTGCTACAGCTTGAACTTAGTATCACTACCATGGTTCCTCTGCAACAAGACTGCAACAAGGTGACAGCCTGCTCTTGAACAGTATGTGAGTATGAAAACAAAGCCATCCAGATTTATTGTGAAAGCTTTTAGCTTCAGTGGTCAAACGATACAAAGTTGCTTTTTTCTCCTCACTGTCCTGAGCACATGGGCTTCTCCCATTTCTCTAATTTGTGCCTGCTCGCCTCTTCTGTCCTCTGTCCTCCTGCCTGTGTCTCAGTATGGCAAGTTGAAAGATGCCTCAGTTCCCAAAATCCATCTGGAGGTCGGAGCACAGAGGAGAGCGGAGGCTTGCAGGAGGAGGTTTGGTCTGATGAACATCTGTGCTCATCTTGGTGACGATTACAAAAAAAAAAGTGAAATGAGTTGATTATTTAATATGGTACAAAATTCAGTTTGATGTCATATGATGTGTTAAACCCAGCTTGATTTAAATAATCTCAACAGCACCTCATACACTATATGGAAAAAGTACCAGGCAGCACAGTCTCTTAATCTTCGAAGGTGATTTTAATCCCACTGCCACAGTCATGCAGTCTACCTTTACAAACATTTGTGAAAGAATGGGTTGTTCTAAAGAGCCCATTGAATTTGAGCAACCATTTGCCGCAACAATCCAGTTTTGTAAAGCTTCTCCCCTCCTCGATATTCCACAATCAACTATAATCGGTGTTACTGCAAAGTGGCTGCGTTTAGGAACCATGGCGCCTCGGCCATGAAGCGTCAGAACACATAAAGTTGCCGTGCGCTGAGGTGTACGGTGTGTAGAAGTTGCAAACGCTCTGCTGATTCCGCAACTGCAGAACTCCAAATCTCCTCTGGCATTGACTGCACATTAAACTGTGTGCCAGCAGCTTCACGGCATGGCTTTCCATGGCCAAGGAGCACCTGTAGGTGTAACATACAGCTGGCCCAGCACTTTTGTCCATATAGTGGATGTGAAAATGGGGCATGGTCAAAGTTTAAAAGAGCCACTAACATAGTCTAGCTCCAGCTCTCTACCTATCCTAACCATTTAATTCTGTGGTAAGCACCTACTGAGGTTTAGCCCATGCTCCACCAACTTTTCACAAAAATCCTCAAAGAAGTTTTTTGCCTAATGCCACTAACAGACACCAAAGGAGACCAAAGCTGCATTGCAACTACTGTACACTGTCACAAACCTAGAGGGATGATGAGGAACCTCATGTAGCCGAGCCAGTCGGGAGTTTTGTGGGAAAGGTGGTCCACAAAAAGCCTCAGAACTGCACTGAGGTAGTGCTGCGCGCCGGCTACCGCTATCTTTATGGGAACAGGCGTCTGGGAGTTACAGTTGCAGCTAGGAGGAAAAATGAGCAGTGCAGCTCTTGATTACTATGAGACACATCCACAGCGTATGTGCTTTCGTGAAACATGAGAGGCGGACTTACAATCTCTGGATACGGGAGACGATGGTGTTGAACGCAGCTTGGATGTCGGCCGTGGTGCAGGTGCAGACCACTGGCAGATGGTGGTTTTGCAGCATATCTGAAAGATACTGAGAGAGGAGGCACACAACTGAACAGTGCGCAACGTCAACCACATAAAGCAATATGGTCTGTCAACTTTAGCAATTAGTGCTCTCTAAATCTTTAAACATTTTAAAGCTACTGGTCAAAAAATAAAGGAAAAACAGTATTAGATAACAATTATTAAGTAAATTACTTAATTGAAAAGAAAATATAAGTAAGACCTTTGTAAATAAAATTAAGACTAATAGATTTTAAGGCCTGTTTCTTACCTGGCCCTGCCAGTCTGATGTGTTGATGAGGATAATACTATCAGGGAGGTGGTTATCAGACACCAGGATGTGGTTTAGTTGGTCATACACTGTCTTTCTGGGGATCTAGGTAGGTAAAATAGGATAACGGGTTAATATAAGGTCCCATATTTTTATTTACTCACACAGTCTGTTAGACATATCTATGAATGCATAAAAACACACACAACACAAAATTCTCCCAGTACATTAAAATTATTGCACTGATGTCCTCATCTATGTCCAGTTTGCCTGTATATGGTCTGCCCTGCACCTCTGTCCTCCTACCTGTAGGTGGCATCTGGTATCTAGAGACCGCTCATTGTCCAGGCTGTTGGCCCTCTCGTTCTGGGGCCTGCTGGGTTGGCGCTCCTTCAGCGACGTGCTCCTGCCTCGCCTCCCTGCCAACTTTGGTTCCTGCCTGAAAGCAAAAACCAGCAAAGGAAGAGAGTGAGAGAGGATCATTTTCTGCAGCCTCATGGAAGTTAAATAATCTGTACCTCGTGTTTTCTGTGGAATCACATGCATGCATAAAATGTTCCTGTCATATGCAAATGTGTGATTTATCATTAAATGATATATATTTACCTGTTGGATGAAATGATAAGAGACTCTGTTTTGGTCATTTTGCCACTTGGTGGTAGTCTCTCTAAAAACGTGTCCATGTTGTCCATCTCCAGCTCTGTGGTCGGGGTCACCGCCTCTGGCTGCTCCTGAGGAAAAACAAAAGCAGAGAAAAACAGAAACAGTGTTCATGCGCTAAGAGCTGGCAGATGTGTTTGTGCATTTTTCCTCTTCAAGGCTTTTGCACATCTTAAATTGTGTTTGGATTTCAGGCCTTAGTGATAAAGACTTACTTTAATCTTATACAGAAGGAGAGATCATTTTAGCCTTTCTTAAATATACCAATATAACAACACTGACTCAATACCATACCACTTTATTTAAAAAGGACTTTAAAAAACAACAACAACAGGGCTGGCCAAAGTGCTGTACAACAACAGCAAACATGAAAGACAAACACAGGCCAGAGAGTAAAGGATATCGAAACACAAAAGAGCTGTAGAATTTGAAACAACAAACACAGTCAACATCTCACACTGGGTCGAAGGCCAGGGAGTAAAAGGAGGCTGTCTGACGTGCAATGGCAAATCATTCCACAATTTTGGAACAGCAACTGCAAAAGCTCTAGCACCTCTGAGTCTGCGTTGCAGCTCTGCAACAAGTAAAAGCATGTGGTCTGCTGACTTGAGAGAACAAGCACTGAATTGTACCTGGGTGCTGCAGTTCAGACAGATACAACGCATGACCATTAAGAAGCTTAAAAACCAAATAAAAGGATTTTAAAATGGATTCATAAATGAACTGGAAACCAGTGAAGGGAAACTAAAATTGCGGTGGTACACCCCCCCCCCCCAAAGGGAGGGCAGCAGAGGGAGAGGTAAAGTCATCAATGCTGAAACAGGAACTTCTTTCAGAGGGTGGGACCTAAACCACTGGAGAGCTGCGCCTGTGATGCCCACCCACTGCTCCAGCCTGGAGATGAGGATCTCATGGTCCACGGTGCCAAAGGCAGCTGTTAAGTCCAATAGCAGGAGTAGCACACAGTCAGCAGAATCAGCTGCTGAAAGAATATCATTAAAAACCCTTAACATAGCAGACTCAGTGCTGTGGTGAATTTTAAACCCAGACTGGAACACTTCCAGAACTGCATGTTCATCCATGAATTTTCCAAACTCTTGGGAAAATTGTTTCATTTGGGTGTAAACAATTTTCCCAAGAGTTTGGACAAAAAGGCAGCTTGGAAAAGGGCCTAAAGCTTGACAAAACAGAAGGGTCTAAGGCCAGATTTCTTAAGAAATGGCTACACAGCTGCATTTTTAACATTTTTTGGGACCACACTGGAGGTCAAACTACTATTAATGATGATAAGAATAAAGGGACCAAGGGTAGGAAAAACTTCTTTAATAAGTCAAGGAGGGAAAATATTAAATGGAGAGCCTGATGACTTTGTATTGGAAACCAGCCTCTCTATTAACCATGGCTCTGATCTGGGCTTTGGTTGACTGATTTTTAATCACCCTACAGAGTCCAGAACGGTGTGGCAAGTAGAATTAAATTGAAGGGTTAGCTCCTCAGTATTGGAAGACACAGAGAGCTGTGAGGTTACTTCATAGTTAAAAGCAGAGGAAAATCAGTGGAAGGTTTAAGAGCACAGCAGCGGTGAGCAGGAGTGCACGGTTTAGCAGGCTGACAGAGAGGAACAAAATAATTAAGATAGGCATATGGTCTGAAAACACTACAGGAGTGATTTCCAAATAATTATAAGCAGATAAACTATAAACCAAAGACAAAACAAGATCCAATGTGTGCCCACGCTCCTGACTAAGACCATTTACAGACTAAATTAGATCAATTTAGATTGATGCTCAGTGCATCAATCTCTGTGTTGACACCAACAACCTGAAAAAGCTTGGATTCATACTCACAAAGGGGATGTTATCAGACACGCCGTCATCCCCGGTGCACTTGGTTTTATCTGGGTCAACCTGGAACAAGGTTGTGGGAAGAATAATAAACATCACCTGGATTTGATGGACCCTGGGAAACTTTAATTTCACACAAAGTAAAGCATTGTTTGACTTGACATGTCATCATGAATTCTTAGTTCAACAAAAGCCCTACAGCTCTGCAAACAAGCAGGCAGCGCTTTAAACCTGCAGGCTGAAGGGAAATTATGAGCCAGAGAAGCCACCGCTGCTCTGGCTCCAGCTGTTCACACTCATATACTTAACTAAGTTGTTTAAGTGAATAAGATTTGAAATGAATTCATGTTGCACTTTGAGAATATAAAGAAACTACTTGAGACCATTTGGTGTTTCACAATGTGCTGGCGTATCACGGGTCTCACCGGGCTGGGAGGCTCCCTGTGGCTCCGGCTGCTGTGGATGCTGCCAATCTCAGTCTGAGAGCTCGAGAGGGAGAGACCCTCAAAATATGGCCTGAAACAGGAGGAAAAATAAATCTGTCTGGAGTGAATTAAAGGAAGCAAACTCATATCACGTTACTTACTATACCTGCTGACATTTATCAATTGGGAGTCTCCTGGAGTCAGAGGGTCAACTTTATCACTTCTTTTGAGACTATATTCACATTTTATGGTCTGAATCATCCAAAAACATTCTTTCACTGGACATCTGTTGGCACACGTCACATTATGGGCTTCCCATAAAAAGTATTTTTTTCTCATTTAATGCCAAAATTAATACTTCAGTGGCATACGCTAGTGAATGTTATGATAATGTGTTATCTAAATGTTATTTTGGCACTTTCTGTCAGGAAGAAAAAAAAAACCCTACCCATTTTGTAGTTGAATCTACAAAAACTACCAAAGATAACACAGTTTGACGGGCATAAAACAGTATTTTTGCACCAGCAAAGTGATTCCCAAAAGCCTAGTATATCTCGGCATGATGTGCAGTGTGTCATGAGACCAGAAAGAAGTTCAGTGGAAGGGTGGCTGTCAAGAAGTCATTCCTAAGAAAGGGAAATGGGGACAAAAGGCTGAGGTATGCCAAATTACACAAGAACTGGATTGAAAGTCACTGGCAGCAGGTCTGATGGAGTGCTGACTCCAAATTTGAAAGTTTCGGTTCAAATCTTTGCCAATATGTATGGGGGAGGTCAGGAGAGAGGTCCAACAGTGAGTGCTTGCAGCCATCTATAAAACGTGGTGGAGGCTCTGTCATGGTTTGGGGCTGCATTTCAGCCAGTGGTGTTGGAGATCTTGTCAAAATTCATGGAATTATGAATGCAGAAAAGTACAGTCAGATTTTGATCCACCATATAACACCATCTGGACAGTGTCTGATTGCCAGCGGCTTCATTTGTCAGGGTGACAATGATCCCAAACACACTGCCAATGCAGTGAAAGCATGCCTGGATATAAAAATAATGAAACACTATCAGTCATGGATTGGCCTCCCCTCATTATTACTGAAGCAGAGCGGGATCATCCAGACAGAAAACATCCAAAGAAGAGCTTTGAATGTCTTCCAAGAAGCCTGGAGAACTATTCCTGAATACTACTTAAAGAAATGACAGAAAAGCCGTGTCGAAGAATAAAGGTGGTCACACCAAATATTGACTTTCAAGCTTGTTGGAACACTACAAACTCTGTTTTTGCCTCATATGCTGTATTTCCATTCCATTTCCCAATTTCCCAGCAAAAATATAAAGAAATGAGAGGTGGCTCAATTCTTTTCCACAGTACAGTATATTGTTTTTAAACACTCAAGTTTCAATATTCAGGATATTTGTGGAAAATATGGACCAAATCTGCCACATTTAAAAGAATTTCTGACAACCTCAAGCAGCGGTTTCAAACTCCCGGCCCGCGGGCCGCATCCGGCGCTTTCCCCTCCAATTAAGAGGAGTTAGCGAAATGTCAAAAAGGTAGCTTAAAGGGCCAAATTGTCTGATATTTTTTACATCAAATCGTGGACCGGAAGTAGGGGGCGGGGCCGGGAGTTTGAGACCGCAAACTATGTGTGAAAAATGGACGTAGCTGCTCTAAAGTCACCAACTGGTTTGCCGACTCACATGTTGAAGCTTCAAGTTGAAGCTGTTGTCTGTTTTTTCAAACCAGAGGGAGAGGCAGATCTGACTGGCAAACCAAGGACACTACAAGTAGCTACAACATAAAGCATACCCCACTTTGTCATCTATTTTAAGGAATATTTTAGGGAATAGGAAAAGTATTTACAAAATAAACATTGTGCTGTATTAATGAAGACTTGAAACTAGTAAAGGAGACCATAAACTAATCAGGAAAGTCTTTATTGAGGTCACAGTTCAAATGAGCTGTAGCTGCTTTTCTTACAGATTTCTATACACTGAGAGCTCTGCCTGCAACAGGCCTCTGTCCTGGAAGCCATTAGGAAAAAAAAGGAAATATATACAGTCTATGCAGTGTAACCAACAGGAAATCTATGGATACCCTCATAATAATTAAAACATGTCAGACATTGATTAATGAAAGTTTCAGCCAAGATTTCACCCATTATAATTTGCCTTTTAACAACAAATATAACCCACAAATGGCTCAGAACTAACAACGCAGACACTCTTAGGTGTGCCACTCACTTGAGTTTGGGTTTCGGCGTGCTGAGGACGCTGTCGTCATCATCCATGTCTGGGCCGCTGTCGCTGGGGTTCTCAAACTCCACGCTGTCCAGATCCACATCCTCCTCCTCCACATCGGGAGGCGGCTCTGCGGGGTCCTGCTCCGAGTCCAGCACCTTCACAGATACACACGTCACATATCCGGCGGCTCAGCAGCGCCACAGTAAAGCCACAAGAGATGACCAGACCGACACAAGACAGAGACACCCACCTCATCTGAAACTCTGAACCGCTTCAGAAGAGCCACCACTCGCTGCTTAAAGTTCTGCTGCTAAAACACAGGAGAAACGCAGAACCACGCGTCAGCTTGTGATCTAGTTCTGATTTACTGAAGCCAATGCAGAGAGAACGGCTCCTCTAATTTAGTAATTTTGCCAGCAGTAGACATTTTGCAGTGTTGGCCGGGTATTGATTTTGCTGTGTGTGCTCATGTAAATCAATAATGAAGCAACATCATGCTCCATCTGCTTTCTGAGGCTTTCATCCGCTGCTTCGGCTTGCACCTTACTACACCGTGTCATCCATCGTCTGTTGCTTAGGCTCGTTGAAAAGTGGCTAAAGACTTTCTAATAATAACTCCCGAGCCCAACAATGCAGCAACAATGCTTGAATAAAATTAGGTATTCTTTTTTCTGTTAAGAATACATGCCAAAATAAATCAAGAACGTAAATGACCTTTACAAGAGAAACTGTCACTGTGTGCCAGTGTTTTAAAACAGCCAATTAACCTTAGTTAAGCTTATAGACTATAGAAAGGTGAAAACAGCGACAGAATTAATCCAAAGCTCTCTAATTGGCACGCTACAGCTTGCGCTTTTTTTTTTTCCACTGGGGAGAATCTGAAAGGTTAAGTTGTCACACTGTGGTTAAATGGGAAATTATTGAGAAAGACACAACACATTCGCTGTCACAAAGAAAGTTTAGTTCAACTGTAGGTAGGGACGCTCAGACTACACCTCCATTTGTTGTTTCACATCTCTTACTCTGGTGATGGAGGGAGTCCTTACAATCGACCTCCTCTGCTTCTTTGGCTTTCTCACATCGCACTCGTCGTCCTCAAGATCCTGAAAACATGAAGGATACAATGTAACCTTTAATTATGGAAAATACAATGAATTCTGAAATTAGTCACGATTATAAGCTTTCCAAGAATACAGACCTTTAATTTCAGATTGACAGAATTATGTTAAACACCTTTGTCCCCTGACCTGTAAAAGCCTTAATAATGTCCAGGTAAACTCACCTGTGCCTGCACGGCATCATCGCTGGCCTCCTGCTCTGAGGAGAAGCTCTCGTACTCTTCCTCTGAATAGTTATCTGGAGACAAGTAGGCAGATTAAAGGCTTGGAGTGTAGAAGACGCCTCATATATATTTCAATGACCCTTTCAAATCTGACAACCAGCCAGGTTCTAAATATACATGAGATGTTTTATGCTACCTGGTTTTTTTTTTTTGCTTTCAGCATGATTAGAAGAAAGAAAGAACACACTGAAAAAAAAAAACACTGAACCCTGTGAACCGCCACTCTGTTTAACTCATCGAGCATATTAGGTGATTATGATGGTGCCACGCTGTTTTTGCCTCAGAACATCGGGGTAATAAGAAGCAAAGCATACCAGAGCATTTGATCTTCTGTCCTCCCTGCAGAGCTGCCTCCTCGTGGTCTATTGGCTGACTGGACAGGGAAAAGATCCAGATCTCTGCCACCTTTCCAAGCATGTCTTTCTGGTTGCTGCAGAGAGGCAGAACCTGGCCTCCCTCTGTCGGGTGCTGCATCACCTGCAATATACAGCAAGAGCGCATACAATTGGTCATATCGGAGAAATTCCCAGTGTAATATTCACTGTGCTGCTCTGTAAGTTGCACACCTTGGTGCCGCCCAGTTCAACCTGCGTGTGTTGTGCTAGCTAAGAGGCCTCACAGAAGCAGCTGAGGGTCAAATGCCTTCTTCCACAGCACTCTTCTTAGAAACCCAGATCACTTAAGGACAATTCCGCCCCAAATTGAGGCCGAGCCTTTCGGTCCAAACGCAGTTGCAAATGACTCCGTACGTCGACCTTCAGCAACTTACACTGTATCTTCTGTGGTATGTTTTGTTCACAGCCCCTATTCTAAATGCTTCATCTGAAACTGTAGGAACTGTTTCTTTCTTGTGGGTTAGTACAACTCTGTGCTTCTGCCCCCCCCATCTCAGCTGCATAAATGTTCTTTTTATCCTTCTCTCAGCTGCAGAGATGTGACCTTAATAAGCTCCGCTGAGCTTTGTTAGCCAAATGGGAACTCCTTAGTGGATCAGCATCATGTGCAGTGAAATCAAGTCATTCATTTGTGTCTTCAAGGTTTTCTTGAAATTCTGAAAGCCTCTGTCTATGAGATTACATTAATTTTTTTCAGTTGTGCATATTTATGAAGATTTCACAAGTTCTTAATAACTCATGAAAACATTATGGAACCACAAATAAGACATATATTTTTATTAGATAAATTAGGTAAGACAATGAAATGCAGGACTTTAGTGGGGAAAAATATTAAAGATGTATTGATTTAATTATTAATTTTCTTTTTATGGCAGTACAATAAATTATGCTCTGGTGGTGACAGAAAAGGTTTCAAGACTTATTATTTACTTTTAAATGAACATTGGTGTGAACACGATGCATTTAGTTGTAAGAGAAATAGAAGCGGGTTCTGAATAGAGCTGAAGCATTTAGTCGATTAGTCTACTGAAGGAATCATACTCTATCATCCAATTTAATATGTCCATTTTTAAGGAACTATCCAATGGCTCCAGCTTCACCAGGATGAAGAGTTGCCTTTTGTCACATTTTTGTAAGGAGTCAGAGGTGCTCGAGTACACAACAGCTGCTTCAGAGGCTAACAACCATAACGAGGTACAAGGCATGACAAAGATATGACATATGGCTGCAAGCAGCCTCGGTATAATTCAAAACAACAGCAAAGAAGCTCGAAATTATTACAAAAACCTGCCAAGAGGTTAAACTACTACAGTGAGACATGAAATCACTAGAAAGAGATGCAAACCAACAAACAGTAACAAAACGACAACAAAGAGACAAAGTGAGCACAAATAAAAACCACAAAGACCACAGAGAACCAACACAGCGACTTGATTTGTGGATTGATATTTGAGGTCACTGTGTGTTTCTTTAAGTCCGAGAGTCTATGTAGGACAGGATCTTTTACAAGCCCGTGCCAAGGGCTTATAATCAGTCACTCGGCTTCTGGATCAGCACAAAAAGCCACCCGACATCTCCTTGGGTTATGAGCCCTAGTTTGAATGATGCTTTTATTAGATATGAAACACTTTCAGCACTTACAAACCTCTAATTTCACATATTTGTAGGTTGCATGGACCAGCATGGAAAGTTTGGCTCCAGCTTCCACCATTAAATTTTCACACCGGCTTGTTAGCACTTTCATGCTCCTGCCTGTCCCGAGGCATCAGAGCGCAACCCAAAGCGCAGCAGAACTAAGCTACGACCTTGTTATCTTCTGCATAACGCACACACATATACCCTGTACTGGAGGGTATGTGCGTGTGCTTCATGCCGCATTACACCTGAGGTTTATCCCTCATTACACCTGAAGTGGGCGACACGAACATGAATGCAGCACAAAACTGTACCTCCGACATATCAATCGATCCAACCGCGAGAGTCTTGTAGCCTAGAATGGTTCGGTTCTTGTATCTTTTCCGCCGCTGGAGCATGATCTGCAGCTTGTTTCCTTCTCGCTTTAAGAAGTGTGGGTACTGAGAGTGAGAGAATAGAGGAAAACATAGAGGAAAGTTACTCAGCAAGATTTGGACCCATAGCTTGGAGCATAGATTAGGATCATAAAGTATAGGTTTGGTGATATTCAATATTTTGCTTACGGTTGACGAAACCCATGAAAAGACAAAAAATAAAAAAATTAAATGAATTCATTGAAATAGCCAGAAATTCTGAGGCTGAGCGCTCCACCAGTGAGGCAAACTGCAGCACTGAAGCATGACACGCTCCTTCGTTAGACAGGTACTGTAGTTTTCCTTTGAGTCGGCTGCACATAAATCATCAACAGATGAACTGCTCACTAAAATGATGAATGTTAATTGCTGCATGACGCGCAATTAAAACATCCTCAGTTAAATAAATCACCTGATCTGCCTCTTCATCGTCGTGTGGGTGTGTTTTTGAAACAGAGCTGACTGAAAATAAGTCTGGAAACATGCTATTAAAGTTGGACTCGGTGTCCAGGTGTTTGATAAAATTACTTCTAATGAAAGCATGCATGTTTTTGTTGTTGCATGTTAGCCTTATTATGTGTGGGCACGCAAAGGCTAATGCAGGATTTCAATGCTGCAGAGAACACATTTCTTTCTTTTCCTAACGATACACAGAATAACGTAAATTGGAACAGTGTTACCATGGCAACTCTTGCAATAAACCTCATCCCACGCACAGTTAAGCCTGTCAGATGTTATGTCAATGAAGACCAACAAATACACAGTTAAGACCTATTCCCATATGGTTTATGTGGCAACATATGAGCTGTTTTTTTGTTTTTTTTAACGACGAAGTAGTAAAGTGATGATTTTTTTTTTCTTTTCCTTTTACCTGCAGTGAGAAGGTGAGAGCCAAATCAGTCTCCACGGACCCACTGGGTGGCAGTACAATCTCATGGGACCTTAAAATCCGCTTGGAGCCCTGCAAAAGCACACATAAATATTTAATTAAATAAGAGATAATAGCCTTTTTAGTGTTTAACTTAGTGTGCACAGTGTGCTGAAAGCAAGCTCTCTCTCTGCAGCTGCTACTTTGCGACATTTTATAGAGCGTGCATAACTCAGTGGGATCAAACAGAATTTTAAAAGTATGTATTAAATGTGTACTACCATTTAAAAAAAACCCAAAAAAAACCCAATTTTAAATGAAATATTACATGATCAACACCAAAATGCTCCCTTAAAGAAGAAAGAAACACCAAGGACTGAGATCAATCAATGTCAGGACTGTGTGTGTGTGTGTGTGTGTGTGTGTGTGAGCAGTTTTTGACTGTGCATAAAGCATACCTGAATTTTTACTGCTATGACCACAGAAATCAGCTCTTTATCAAGTTCCCTCATGACAACCAGCTTCTTCAGGGTCAGACTGCACAATCTAAACATGGAGATACAGAAGGAGATGAAGGCAGGAAAACATGTTTAGTTTAGCACTGCTGGGGTGTTTGCAACGAGCACAAACACATGAGTCATTCACAACAAGCCAGATGGTGAATTTACTCAACAGATTTAAGAAAAGAGATGGGCAGCCTACAAGTGCACAAAACACATACAGTACTGTGCAAAGGTCTTGAGCCTCCCATTATTTCTTTATATTTTCTTCCAAGGAGCCAGGCTTTCTGGAGGTCTTATTTGAACTTTGGTCACATAAACACTTCACTTATTTCCATTTCTTTAGCTGAATCCAAAAAAATGGCAACGATAACAAAGTCTGACAGGCCTGAAGTAGTATTTCTGCGCCAACAAGGTGATTCCCAAAGAGCTAGTAGTCGCAAACACGGCATATCTGTGCAGTGTGTATCTGAAAGTCATGTCCTAAAGAAAGAGGAAAAATCCAGCAAAGGACATTAAAAGACATCTCCTGCAAGTATGCTAATTCTTACCAGCACATTCCAACTGTCTACTAAGTGTGCGCAGGTTTTAGATGCACAAAATAAATTTGCACCAGCTTCATTTAACTTTAACATGAGGTTGCAATCGAACATGTGACCTGAAGCAGCGGGTGAGCATCCAAAAACTGTTTTCATTCAGTGTGATCACAAAAAGTGTCACCTAACTGGGGGTGGGAGAGCTGGCTGAAGTACACAGGAATGTTTCCCTACACTCGTTAGTCTAACTTGAAGTGAACCATGGGTGCTGCAGCAGGCCGAGCTAAATCCTCTTAGTCGTCATCAACCAGTAGAGCAGAATAGCAACAGTGAAGGAGAACAGTGGCGGGGCAGCCGGGGGCAGCATTGTTAGGGTGGTGTATTTAGGTGGGTGGGTGGGTGGGTGGGGGCTACTTTAACAAGCCCATCACGACTTTTTTCAGGCACTTCCTCACAAAACGTTAGAGAAGAAGAAAAGTTTTTTTGTCCCCCCCACCCCCACCCCCCTAAGGAACCAGCCTTTTGAGGCACTCTTTGACTAAATCATTCAGAACAGGCTCAATCTGGAGGCCAACCATTTATCATCTGGCTCTCCTTTTCACGGCAAAATTAAACACCGTGTTCACATTGCTGCTGCTTCGCATGACATCACTCCTAAATTATTCGGCGGGCGCAACACAGCATTGAATGTTGTCCAGCGGTAAAAGTAGGTTTTCACCCAAGTTTTGCTGTGTGAGTGAAAGACCAAGGAGTCTACAATATTAAACCAATAATCATATTCACTGTCATTTAGCGAGAGTGCCCAGTTGACCTTGGAAGTAATCTTACTCCTCTCCTATTCCCCTATTTTGAGAAGAGGAAATGAAGAGGTGAGGCTGCAAACAAAACAAAATGGCACCACTATCACTCAGAAGCTTCCAAACCACACAGTTTGCTGAGCGGCAATTATAAAGTTGTGTCTCTGCGGCAGAGAGGTATCAATCACTACGACAGAGGAAGGAGAAGCGATGACAATGGCAGGTCTGAAGAAGCCCCAGCAGGCTGAATGAAGACCGCTCTGTTCTTCGGCCGAGACAGGACCCAAGAAATCCCAGGCACGGTGGACACGAGCCAAATGAAGGCTCGCATTGTGTCCATGCTGCCTCACACACAGACAATATGCAGCATTCTTGTGCTCCTGTTTTGTATTCTACCCTGTTTCCATTGGTCCCCAGCCCACACCACCATCTATCTGAGTTATGCTATAGGTGGCTGGCTGTGGATTTGCGTAGGCAAAGACAGCTGAATGATATCTGCTACACATTTGGCTTTCCGGACATGTATTTTGCAACTCTGGGATCGAATCCACAAAGAACTGCACTGATACGGCACTCTATGTCTCAAACTCTAATCTCAACCACTGACATCACACAGTTGGGCACACAAACCTCTGACCTGCAGATTTGTCTGAGTAAAAACACGGGAAACCTAAGTTTCTCTGCTGAACGGCACAGAAAATGGTAGAAGAAATATATGTATGTGTACTTTCTAGTAAAGCAGCTCTGCCATATTTTCTACTTTTAGAACCTTTTACATTTTCACTTTGTGTTCATACTGACAGAAATAATTATCCTTTAGGTTTATTATTCACAGTGGTCATATTTTTGACCCTCTCATGCATATTAAGCACTGGAGTGAAAATGGATAAGCTTTGCAAATGTAGAATTTATTTCACAGCAGTTTTATTGGATTGCATTAAATCACTAAGGTGTACCAAATAAACGCATCTATATACAGTGCTGTGCAAAAGACTAGAGCCAACCCCCATTTCTTTATATTTTGCAAGAAAAAAATGGGAAATGGGTGCAGAGACTTACTGAAACGTGGAAGTACAGTATATGAAGCAAAAACAGTTTGTACAATTCCAACCAGCTTGAAAGTCAATATTTGGTATGACCACCTTTATTTTTCAACACAGTCTGAACTCTCTTAGGCAGCTTTCCTGTCATTTCTTTAAGCAGTCTGTTTTCCGTCTGTCAAACTATATTATCATTGGCATTTTTCATAGATTCAATTTAAAAAAAAAGAAACGAGGGGGGTAGCTCAAGACTTTTGCACAGCACTGCACATTAGATGGGTGTTTTACTGTATCATGATATTGTGCTGTTTCTAAGAAAATGTATTTCTTCTTCTATGATCAGCATTCATTCCCGTCTCTAGTCGAGCAAACTCCATATAGCCTGGTATCGGACATCTTTAAGACCACCTAAATATGTCTGATGCTCCGCTCACCAGTGGCTATTTCCCAAAGCCGCAAAAATGCTGCATTTAAGACGGCAAGCAGTAAATCTAAATGCAGAGGTGGACGTCACCGTTCACTTTGTCGACTTTAGTGTTAATTGGGCTATTTTGGCATTACGCAATCCCATTACCGCTCCGTGCTATAACACTGTGACGTACTGGCAGGGGAAACTGTCGGCAATTGAGCCTTGAATGCTAAGTGCACAATTTCATTCAGTTAAGTATGAAGCCAGGACTAAAAAGGTTAATAGCGCTGTTTCTGCGGACTGCACACGCACTCAGGAAGCCTTTAACAGTGAAGTACTGTAACATATTGTAAATCATGATGTGACAATTGCCCTTTCAGAGGAAAGCTTCTAAGTGAAAAGCTACTGCTCATCTACACTAACAAGGAAATACGAGGGACATCATGTCTCTACACAAAGTTCTTTTAAAGCATCACTTCTAAGGAGGGAAAGTGTTCTATGCTGTAAAGATTGTGGAGAAATATGTAATATAACGAAAACGGGTTATACGTGTACTGGAATTAGTAATGTTTATTGATGCTGGTTATTGGTTACAGTAGTTTTATCAGCAACATCACTGCTTGAAGGCTGTAAAAGCTGGTGAGGCAGTGAGGAGTATCAGTCCGCAGCCTGAACAGCTTCTCTGTTCCGAAGAACAATATATGACAACAATACACAGTGCTGGCATTTCACTCAGCAGCTGCTGCCTTTTTCACTCGAGGGCACTCTCACCGCCACCTTCAGCAAATGTGTGCGCACAGCACGCATGCTCACACGCAGCCGTGCGCCTGGCGTTGCAGCAAAGAAACCTGTTCCCTGTTCCGTCCCCTCTCGGCCGCCCCGGGGGAGACTCCGGGCTGCCGACAAACACGCGGCCTGCCGCCTCGAGCGTGGCCTGCCAAATCCTGAACCAGTGGCCAACTCGCCGCAGATGCTCTGGCAGAGGGAATTACCATCAGGTCCAGTGTGGCGCTGTGATAGCACAATCACATTCACTTCATCTGCCAAGAGCAACACTCCAACAGGAATTTGTCTTGGTGTCACTGAAAATAAACACCGTTCTGGGAAGGTGGGGAGGGTAACGGGACCTGATGGCTGTTGTTGATGAACCATATAAGCCACGCACGCTACCAGAAACATGATAAAATGTGTCCATTATGTTCCTGAATTATTAAACCAGCAGTTAAAAAAGAGCCCACACACAGGATAAAGACTCGGAGGCTGTGCAGTGGAGAGAAAACCACATTTTCAGATGAAAAACGTTAAAGCCAAATAGTGTACTACAGTCATTTCAGCTTTACTGCCACTCTTTCCTGCTCCATCTGCATCTATGGTTGCTGTGATAAAGCCTTATTCAAGATATATTACAGTTTCTACCCCACCACTATTACCTAGCTTTACTGCTTGGACGAACTAATCTTTTTATCACTGCTACTGCAGTGCTGAGAGAAGGTCTACTACTTCTGCTAGTCTTGCACAGATATTATCACAGCTGCTCTGCAGACAATATAAAACAACAACTACTACTTTTCCTAACTTTACTTATATACCTGTTTTTCACCGCTTGACTCATTGTGCAGGCAGTGGTTGTAATGCACAAATGCCCCTCGGGTTGTTTATGTGAAGGTCTGAAAGGAGCGTGAGAACCAGTGTGGTTGATCATAGGCATTCACATCGACCTGAATTATCCCATGGCCAAACACTACATGGAAGCACTCCAGGGAAGTGGTTCAACCCAAAGAGTGTCCGGTATTGAAACTATCTGATGCCAAGGGTGGGGATGAAATCAAACGCTCAAACAAACAGAGCCATGCTGGATTGATGCCCTCAAGGCCACCGGTTGCCCTGGTCTCAAAGAAGACTTAGACCTCTCATGTTTTTGCAGTCAGTACCTTGGTCCTATATCAGTGTCACTGTTTTACAGTGGACCTACAATGTTGTCAGAGGGTCATGAGACCAAGAAGCTGAACTTAATTCTGTTCAATATTAATTTTATCTCTTTATGAATGGCGACTAGTGAGAATAGATGTTACACTTAGCCCCCAGTTGTGACCCCTTGGGGAAATTAATTGCCCACCCCTGCCTTAGACGTTATTGTGATGGTCTGTGCTTTTTGTCATTGTGAATCTTTTGTTTAGACTTTTCAGCTTTAGCTCCTGTTTAGGGTTTTGTGTTCTTAGTATTATTGTTGGGACTTTTATGTTTCGAGGATTAGAGCTTTTGTGTTTCATATTTGATTTTTAGTGTTGATTTATTATTCCAGCCTTCCCCATTGTCACCTCATAGCTGGTCCTCTTCATCTCTGTGTTAGGTATGTCCCTGTTTAGTTACTTCCTGTTTTATATTCTAAGTTTTGTGTCTCTTGTGTTATGAATGAATGAATGAATGAATGGATGGATGGATGGATGGATGGATGGTTTCGGCTGTGTCTTGTTACCCTTATGTTTCCACTCTCCTTGCTTGTGTTCTTTGTTGGTCCTCTTTTGTGTGGTTTTTGACTACCTGCATTGCCTAATAAAAGATTTGATTTTGTTTGATAAATCTGCCTCAGAAGTAATTTGGGTCCTTAATTTGCTAAAAGTTGTACTTACCATTTCCCTTAGAGGTTAAAGAAAATGCAGCATGCAGTAAGCGTTACACACCTGTGGTTAATGAAGCTATAATCGCTCTGTTTATATATTTGTATCTCTACTCCCTGAAGAAGGTGAAAGCCAATATGCATTTTAATGCCATTAACCCTGAAAGTAAAGGCCTTTTTCAAACCTACCTCGAGTGCCTGAGGCCTGTATTACAAAGCAGGATTTGTGCTTAGCTGGGTAACTTCATGGGTATCCCTGGAGTTTCTGTACTGCAAAGGTGGTTCACTTCTTACCAGGCTACATTGCCATGGTAATTATGGTAATCCAACTGCTCTGAGTAGGTCAGGTTTCAGATCAACAGGTATGAAATCAATGCCTACTACCCAATCAATTCTCTGGAAAATAGTGTTGCCATTCTGGGAAGATCTCTCAAACCTCTGTGCACAGAAAAGTTCATTTAATAACATCTAAAGACTTTATCTTTCCCTGATGAGCATCAGTAAAGAAAATTCTCAGACGCTACATTATTACTTTTTTATTACCCCCATTGGCTGCAGATAATTTTACAATTTAATTGCTCTATAAGCATTTATACATGATCCTAAAACAGAGGACCTGTTTGCAGTTGTTGATCTTATATAAAATTTGTAACACAGACTAAGCCTATGTTTGAATTCTGTTTTATATTTATTCTCAACTTGCTCTAAAAAAACTGTTAAAACACCAGGGCTGCAGCTGAAGGAATAAAAACTTAAACTGTCTTTTAAACATTAATTTAATGAAATCCTCGATTTATAAACCATCAGATTCTCCCGTGTCTTAAAGATATAGCTGTGATATTGATAAGTCTGTTAACTTACACAGCTGGCACTTACGCTGGCTTCAAATGGGCTAAACTTCACAGCAGTTAATTTCCAGTCATATTGACCAAAGTGCTTAAAGTGCTCACTCATTCATTCAGCACTCTGCATACTTCTGTACAAAGCTTTTCCCCTCATACCGCTCTTTTGTCTGCAGCAGCTGTGCTGCTTTCAGTCTGTATTATGGGTTTAATTGCTCCATATTTTTCCCATAGGATAGTTTTATCTTCCTTGGTAACATCAGCTGCTCTGCTGCCAGTACACTTACACATAATTGTGACTGGTTAGATGCTGCCAACACCACACCTTGCTCAGGGGAAACCCTCAGTTAACGTATCAAGGTGATTGCCAGTTTTGTGCAAGTGCCTATGATGTCCTGTGGTGCATTGTGGTCGAATGAGTCTTTTGGGTGGCAGTCAGTTTTTTGTTTTTTTTTGGGGGGGGGGGTTCTTTTGGGGGGGTTCCCTCTGTCGACGAACAGTGCCATGATGACTGTCTCCTGATTGAAAAGTGTGAAGGACTTCCCAGTATTGACTGCTGGGTCAGCAAACCACAACATAAAGGATCTCTACATAAACTCATAAAACATCCCAAACATCATCCAGGAGATATTAAAGGACCTCAGCTGTCTGAGAAAATGGATGGCTTCAACCTTTCATATAGAGGGCTTCTGTTTTTTAGTGAAGTCAGTTTGTCAATGTGCACATTGAGGTATTTGTCATCCTCCACTGTGTCCCATGTGGTCACCGGTGTTCTGTTGCCCCTCATATCCACAACCAGCTCCTTTGCTTAACGTTTAAGTGGCACTGGGAGAATTTAGAAGGTCCTGTCTAAAACATCTGTAAATGGTAAATTACTCAATTAATCTTTAGGTTTATAAGACCACAGTTGCTTCTAAATTGTTCATGCGTGCCTGTGTTTGATCACACATAACTTATTGTCTCACAACTTGGTCACAAGCAAATACAACAGCACTGAAATCCATAGAGTCATTATACAAACAAACATTAAGATATCATCATTGCAATATTTTAGAAAAACATGGGTTCTTGGGTTGGGAGAATGTCATTAAATTCTCAAATCTCTGTCTTCTATACAAAATTGTTAAAGGTCTGTCATCTCCACCACTCACTCAGTTTGTAAATATAAGGAACAACACATCTCGTTTAACAAGAGGGGCAATCCGGGAAGACTGTGTTGCTCCTTTCCGGAAAAGTGCTTTTGGTCAGAGTGCATTTTCGGTTACACCTGCGCGGGAGTGGAACTCTATTCCTCAGACAATCAGAGCATCTGCCACTTATAATCAATTAAAAAAACAACTAAAGAATTGGTTCATAACACAACACATCTGTCAACATGCTGTATAACAAGCACCTTCTCCTAATCCAATCATGGGACCACCTGTGTGTGTGTTTTGTTTTTTTTTTGCCATCAATATGAACAGTTAATTTAGTTCTAATTACTTATACTTTTTATGAAAATTGTGTGTAGTTTCCATATGTATTTATTGTATTGTACTGTTTGTACTGCTTGTATTCTCTCATTTAAAATTTGTGTAGTTTTGTCATTTTAACCTAAATTGTATAACCTTTGTTTGTTTTTTTAGCAAGACAAATTGCGGTTTGTCGTGGGACAACAGACGAAAAATAGCCTTTTGGCTAATTCTGGCGCATTTACAGTTTGTTTATTAATGTGCATTGTCCCCACCAAATAAAATAAGTTCAAATAACTGCTTTATAGTAACAGACCAGTACACACTGAAGTTACTCAGAATTTTCTAAAACTTTTCAAGTGCAACTCTAACAGATTTCACACAACGGGAATGAACGTGCAACAATCCTGCATTCTTCCCATTTCATTCCAGTTAGATACGGTGGCTTCATTACTCAGTGTACCACACTTTGCAACCTTAAAGAAGAAATGGAGCTAGGTTGTATTTTAATTTTTTTTTTTTTTTTAAATGCAGCCTACTCCCATACAGGGCTCCTCACAAGGGTTTAAATTTTACTGGAAAATAAATATTAGCTGAAGATGCATTTCTCTCTGAGTGCAGCATTTATTCAGGCAGGCCCCTGAGACGATTTAAGCACAAACCTGTCTGAACACCTGACGCCCTTTTATGTATCCAACAGGCAAATTTCATTTTTTTAAAAATGGCTTTGCGAACATCCTCCCCCCAGCTGCTCCTTTTATAATGTATCTGACTTAAAATATTATGTTATCTGTTTCAATGAGTCCTGTTCTGTGTTCATGTCTGCAGATGGAAGACGTTAAAGAAATAAAATCTATAGTTTTTCTTTTGGGATCATTTTAAAACTAATCGGAGGCAAGAGAACAACATAAGAGACGTACTCGAGGTTCACTTTCAACTCCTGAATTTTCGCCTTCTGTTAATAACGTGAATCAAACAACTGGACACCGGGAGCTCTGCCGCATCGAGCAGCAAACTGCATCGATAATGAGATTTCCTGCTTCACGCTGCAGCTTCCTGCCCTTTTGCCCCGCACTCCACCCACACACAGAGGCACTTAAAATAGATGGTAGAGCATGATATAGGAATTAGGTAACAATATATGAGATTTCATGAGTGAAGCAATCTCAGAGCTTCATTGGGTTCTACTAGACTATGGGTATTCTGCCTTCATCTATAAACTAATACAATGCTTTCATCCAACATCACCGTACATTGCTTTTATAGAGACTGCGCAAGCTTGCAGAGAGTTCAATATGTTTCTTAGAGAATCGTTTTTTTCCCTCAGAGCAGACATAATGCTGAAACAGAAATTCCCCATCAAACAGCAAACCAGTCAATCTCATCACATCACGCAGGCCATGTCATGCTTTTTGAAACTTTCGATCTCTGAAAGAAAATCCAATTTCTGAACGTGCCAAACTGATAATGGACTTGGGCCAACCTTGCACTGTTCGACAACACTTCAGGAATGAGCAAAAAGACTCATTTCAAAGCTGCACAAAGCACAACGCTTTGCGACTCTCCTGACCTTCAGCACTCCCACCTCCGTCTGGCTGAGCCAGCAAAGCAGACTGCACCAAATTATACTTCTGCCAGTTCACCGCACCGTCTTTTCTTCAGACGCTGAAATCTGATCTGAGTTTATTCTCCAGGGTAGTATTTATTAATAATAAAAATCTCATTTCACTCTAATTCCAATAATTTTCCAGGTTTTATCAGATCAGAGAATCCACAGGCGGCTGTGGAGAGAGGAAGCCACACATGTCAGCACTTATTGCTCTTTCCTGTCTTCACACAGTGTGTGGCTTTGATCCATATTTGGGATTCCTTCCTCACTAATAAAATGATTATGCGAGCCAAATGGAACGACTTGAGTCCGCAGCATAAAGCCGCATTTCTTATCAGCTTTTGCAGAACATCATTAGCAGCAGGTGACACTTTGAACACAAACTTTGACAGCCGTTCGATTTATTACTGAGCTCTCATATTGCAAAGTCACAAACCTTAAAGTCAAGAAATAGTTGAAGTATTA